>CAOGCB011443321.1:0-10704 GCA_948266635.1 Cnidoscolus chayamansa | reverse complement strand
CAACCAAACTTCAGCCTGAAGCTGAACAATACAAATTATTTACTTTGGTCGAAAATGATGAAAATGTTCAAATTGGGACGCGGCAAGAGGCAATTCATTACTGGAAATCCACCAATGCCAGATCAATCGTCAAAAATGTTTCCGGCATGGGAAACCACCGATAATACTGTAATGGGATGGATTATACAAACACTAGAACCGTCCCTGCTCCCGAATTTTATTCAATACCAAACAGCCAAGGCCCGTGGGACATGATTGCCACAACCTACAATAGTGGTGGAAATAATCATCAAATATATGAACTACAAATGAAGGTAGATCTACTGAAACAGGGACATGAGTCACTAGAAGACTATTATGCAAAACTAACAATAATGTGGAGCGAGATAGACCAACGAAGACCAAACCCCATGATTCACAAAAAAGATGGGGTGATCTACAGATGGTTGGTTCAGGAGAATTGAATCTACAAACTTCTCGGCGGAGTTGGAGATGAATTCGACCCAATTCATCGAGACATTCTCCGACTCGATCCACTGCCAACCCTCGAAGAAGTTTATTCTCAGCTTCGACAAGAAGTCGTGCGCCCCCAAGCCCATCTCCTACAGGAAGGCAGCAACGATAACGACGAAGGAATAGGAACCGGGCTCCAGATCCGGTCAGGTATTGCTAGAAAATCGGCCCCTCCATCATCCCGACAAGTGGTCAAATGCTCTCACTGTGGAGGATTGAAGCATACTAAAGAACAGTGCTTCAAAATAGTGGGATATTCAAATTGGTGGGAGAGTCATCAAGAACGACAGAAGACAAAGGGAGGCCGACATCCCATCGGCGCCACCCGAGCAACTACTGGCGCCACCAGGGTCGTGGACCCGCAGGCACTACCCGACGGTGAAGACACTCGAGGAACGATGGCATCATGTGAGGAGGCGACAGCCTTCGGAGGAGCGGTGGCTAGAGCGGCTAGACCAACGGAGGAGACTTTTATAGGTAAACGGGGATTAGCATTTAGAACTCTGCTTCCCGAAAATGCCTTTAAAAAAATCTCAAAATTACAACCCTACCACCGCCACAGTTCAAAGTCACCAGCCCGACCCAATCACTTAGACTCTCCCGGGAAACCAAACCCTACTGCCGGACCCAGTAAACCAAACTAGCCAGCCCGACCTGGCGAACCCACTTAACCTGACAGACCCAGTTTTTCGCCCAAAACCCAGTGACCTAGACCCATATTCGACCTAAACAACCTTTCCCCAACCTTATTTTTTTCAAAAATTAACCCTAGTGTAAAAAGAAAACACAAAATGTGACCCTGCAAATTGTTCTGTGGTGAAAAATGCTTTCATTGACTCTAAATGGATTTTTGACTCCGGTGCCATGGATACAATGACATATGATCCGAATGACTTTATTGCCACATAAACTGCTAGCCGGACCCATATCTCTAGTGCCACCGGGAAATTATATCATGTTACCTCTGCCGGAACCATTTCCCCCTCACCCACACTTCGCGTGTCTAATTTCTTATTTGTGCCATCTTTATCATGCAAACTTTTGTCTGTTAGCCCAATCACCAAGCAATTAAATTTTATTGTTTTAATGCACCATTTTTTTTTGTCTTCTTCAGAATATTCATACGAGAGAGATAATTAGGTGTGATACTGAACGTCGAGGCCTATATTATGTGGATGAAGTCATTTCTACTGGGCATGCACATCTGGCACACTAGACTTCTAACCGATAGGCATGGTTGTGGCACAGACGACTTGGGCACCCCTCTATTGGTTGTCTCAAACACCTTTTTCCTTCATTATAGTTGAATAATTCTAGCATTTAGTGTGAGACATATGTTCTGGCCAAAAGCCACAAACAATCTTATCCAAGTTCTAATAAATTGACTTCACACCCTTTTTCACTTATTCATTATGATATATGGGTCCTGCACTCAATTTTGTGAATCATATGTTTCGATATTATGTGGTGTTTACGTCATAAATATGAAGTTGCATCACGATTTATTGACTCTTATCACATGATTCTGACTCAATTTCACTGCCACATACAAATCATCTGAACTGACATTGGCTGAGAATTTGTTAACTCACACCTCCATGACTTCTTCCACACCAAAAGCATCATCCACCAAACTTCCTGCCCTTATACACCTTAACAAAATGGTGTGGCAGAACGTAAGAATTGTCATATCATTGAAACCACTCAAGCCTTAATGCTCGACTCACATGTACCCTCCCATTTTTGGCCTGAAGCTGTTGCTACCTCTATTTACCTTATCAATTGCCTTCTATCACGTGTTCTCAAACTTCAATCTCCTTTAACCCGATTATCCGAACTCAAACTCGTCCCTACTTCTCTCATGCTTCTGCCCAAGGTCTTTGGATGTGTAGTGTTTGTCCATCTCTCTAAACCCACTCGAATGAAATCGATCCTTATGCAGTCAAATGTGTATTTATGGGATATGGTGTGAGTCAAAAGGGGTATCGATGTTTTGACCTGGTCCAAAATCGTATGTATGTCACTCGTGACTGCACATTCTTAGAAACCAAATACTTCTACTCTAAACCTCAGTTTTCTACTCAAGGGGAGAATGATCCGGGATTAGAAAATTAGTTGGTTTGGAAACAAAGGGAGGTGGATGACGAAACAACAAAAGTGTCAGTGATAAAATCTACGCCGGATAGTGCACCAAAAAGAAGTGATTTTCTACCCATCATATAAGCTTCGGCTGATAGCCATGACTTCAATTCTCCTTCTATGGATTTTGAAGAGGTAATTGATTCTTCCTCACCTTCTACTCCTCTTTCATCTCCTAACCTATCTTGTGAGCATACTAAAACTATCAGGTATACCTTACCTCCACGTGGCAATCGAGGGGTTTCACCCCTGTGGTATGACCCAGAGTATGAGGCTGCACGATCTAGATATCTCATAACTAATGCTGTTATCAGTGGTCAGCTTGGACAAGCAGTAAAAAGATTCTCTCAGAACATGAGTAATCAATGGATTCCTTACACTGCGTCAAAAGTAATGAAAGATCAAAGATGGAAGCAGGCAATGGATAAGGAAATAGAGGCACTACAAAAAAATGGTACATGGAAGAAGTGTTTTTATTGACAAGAAAGAAACCAGTAGGATGTAAATGGGTTTTTACAGTTAAGTATAAACCAAACGGAGAAGTTGAGAGATACAAGTCTTGCCAGGTTGCAAAAGACTATACTTAGACATACGGAGTGGACTACTCCAAGACTTTCTCTCCTATGGCAAAACTTGATATTGTACTAATACTATTCTCAATAGTTGCCAATCAAAATTGGCCACTTCATCAATTTGATGTAAAAAATGCATTCTTGCATAGAGATCTTAAGGAAGAGGTTTATATGGAAGCCCTACCAGGTTATACCAGAAGTTTTCGACAAGGGGAAGTATGTCGGCTGTAGTAATCTTTGTATGGTTTGAAATAATCCCCGAGGATGTGGTTTGAGAGATTTACACTAGCTATGAAGAAATGGGGTTACTAGCAAAGCAATTCAGATCATACATTTTTCTTGAAATGGCAACAAGGTAGAATAACTTGTTTGATTATAAATGTGGATGACATGATCATAACAGGTAATGACACCCGGGAGATTCAAAACTTACGACACAATTTGTTTAATGAGTTTGAAATGAAAGACTTGGGAGGATTGAAATATTTCTTGGGCATAAAAGTGATGAGATCGTCTAAAGGGATATTTATCTTGCAGAGGAAATACATACTGGATCTGTTGACTGAAACATGGCTCATGGATTGCAAGTCAGCTGAAATACCGATCCTACCAAATCATGGTCTACACAAGGATGAAGACGGTGAGTCAACTAACCAGGAACAACACCAAAGACTTGTTAGGAAGCTGATATACTTGTCACACACTCGACTTGATATTGCATACGCAGTAAGTACCATAAGTCAGTACATGCACAACCCAAGAACAATTCACATGGATGCTGCACTAAGGATTATACGGTATCTCAAAGGGACTACAAAAAAGGGGATCCTGTTTAAGAAGTCAACTCACCTTCAGATTGAAGGATACACTGACGCAGATTAGGTGGGAAACCTAGACGACAGGTGATCCACATTAGGATACTTCACATTTGTTGGAGGTAACCTGATAACTTGGCGAAGCAAGAAACTGGTGGTTGTAGCCTTGTTAAGTGCAGAAGCAGAATTCCGAGGAATAGCCAAAGGTTTGACTGAGATTCTATGGATCAGAAAATTGATGACATAAATTAGTTTTCCACCTGAAGGTAGGACTAGGTTATATTGTGACAACAAAGCTGCTTTCAATATATCTGAGAACCCAGTCCAACATGACGGTATGAAACATGTTGAGATAGATAAAAATTTTATCAAAGAGAAATTGAAAACTGAGATCATTGAGTTTCCATTCGTACATTCAAAAGAACAAGTGGCTAACATTCTTACCAAAGGCATTTCTGGACGAGTACTATATAACTGTCTCAGCAAGTTGGGTATGTGGGATCCACACTTACCAACTTGAAGGGGAGTGTTGAAGATACTAGCCATTACAACCATCACAGCAGCCCTGATCATAGCAGCCATCACAACCTTGATTCTGAATTAGTTTGATTTTCTATAATGTAATTAAAAGCATACCATTGATAAAACATACCATAGATAGGAATTTATGTAATATTTAAACTTGTACAAACACATAATGTAATAAGATTTTAAGACAAGACTTCCTACAATATGCTTATATTTACAAAGGAAATTTACAAGGTTATTATTGACATCTAAATAAAAGATATTAGAAGAAGAAAAAGGTTTGCTCAAAAAATGGCAAGAGCTAAAATCCACAGTCGTTGCTCTCCAATACAAACTATTTATATTTAATCTTATGTGTATTTAACCTTATGCCCACCTTGCAGGTGGTGGATGTAATGACAAAGATTTATCCCTTATTAACAATTGGGCCAACAATTCCATCTTTCTATTTAGACAAGCGAATAGAAGACGATGATGATTATGGTATCGATCTCCATACAGTTGATGCATCTATTCCAATGTCCTGGCTTAACATGAAACCAGCTGGGTCAGTTGTATATGTGTCCTTTGGGAGTTTAGACAACACAAGTGAAATCCAAATGCATGAAATTGCATGGGGTTTGAAGAGAAGCAATTTCTACTTCATGTGGGTTGTCAAGATTTCTGAGGAAGCAAAGCTTCCAAAAGGGTTTGTGGAGGAGGTGGCAGAGAAGGGATTGGTAGTGAATTGGAGCCCTCAAGTGAAAGTATTAGCAAATGAAGCAGTAGGATGTTTTTTAAGCCATTGTGGTTGGAACTCAACGATGGAAGCACTGAGTTTGGGTGTGCCAATGGTTGCATTGCCTCAGTGGAGTGACCAACCAATGAATTCCAAGTTTGTTCAGGATGTCTGGAAGGTAGGACTTAGACCTAAGGCTGATGGGGATGGAATTGTCGGAAGAGAAGAGATCGAATGTTGTATAAAAGAAGCAATGGAAGGTGTTAAAAGGAGAGAAATGATCCAGAATTGTAAAAAATGGAGAGAGTTGGCTATTGAAGCTGTTAGTGAAGGTGGGACTTCTGATAGAAATATTGATAAATTCCTGTCCATTCTTAATCTACAAACCTGTAACCCTTAAATCAACTATTTGCCTATACTTTGGTGGGACGTAGTGAACTTTAGTCCTTGAAATGGCGGCGAGATGACAAGGTTTAAGGTGAGAGGTAGGTGTCAAATACCCATTTGGAGATGCATGCAAACATTGAATGTTCTGTAAAACCATTAAATTCCTAGCCTGACCAAGAATGGGAGGACTTGAACTTTATGGGGTTTAGTTGACATGTGAGTGAAGTGTGTTGTCTCAATTTGGTTTTAATTAATCCCAGCTATGCCCATCTTGCCTAACACCGAAAGGTGATACATGTATCATAATCTGGTCATCGTTGGATTATCAACCTTGATCCAAACTCGCTTGTATGATACATATCTAAAAGTATAAATCTTTAGCATATCTGGTGATGTATTTAGATAATAAAGCTTTGATGAATAGGTAGATTTCTTGTTGGGTGCTTAGTGTAGTTGTACTTTTGAACTTATGTTAGATTTAAATTTAATAAATTACAGTTCATGATCATTTGTTCATTCATGTGATTATGCAATTTTTATTGCACATGATTTTTGGCCAACTTCATTTGTTTATTTTAAATAGTTAAACTTTGTTCATATTATTTTCAATTTAATGCAGTTTTCTGAAATATTTAGAGGTTTCATTCATTAGTTTGGCTAAATCTAAATAATCATAGAGCTCTTTTACATTAAGGATATTCAATTAATTCACAGCTTCAAATCAAGGTATAGAATAATTTGACGTGACATATTAAAAAATTATGCACGAAATTTCTTCCGGTAATTTGATTATTGGTATTTTAGATTACTAAAATTAATCAATAATTTAATTTAATAATTAATTTTTTTATATAGTATATTAATTAAATTTTATAAATTTGAATAAAAATAAATAGATTCAAATTGAGATATTTATAATTTTAAATATAAATTAAGAAAATAATTAAATGGGTTTATAAAATTGAGTGACAAAAATATCTAAAGCTTTTAGAGCAACTCACTTATAATTTTAATTTTAATTGTAATTAATTAAATCTTTCAAAATTTTAATTTAGTGGGGACCACATAATGATAAGTTATATATATATATATATATAAAAGAAATAATGCATTTTAGTTGTTTTATTACCAAAATACAAATACCATTAAACTATTATTACCATTAAAAAAATAACAGAAAATCTATTTTCCCTTTTTGTAATTTCTTAATTAACTCTACACTTTTCCATAACAAATTCATTTTTTTACTTTTATATATAATAAAATTTTAAGAAATAAAATAACACGGATCATTCTATTTTAATTACAATTATCGAATTCAAGTCTTGATATGGAAACACTTTTAAAATTTAAAAGAAAAAATATATTTTTTTTATAAATTTACTCGATATGAATTCTGCCGTTACTATTCAAATTATAATTTTAATTGGAGATAAAATAAGATAATATGAGTTCTTCCCCTTAATTGAAGATATCAAGTTATAATTTTAATATAAAATATTTTTAAAATTAAAAAGAAAATATTTCTTTTACAATAAATATATTCGTGTAAATTTAAATTGATTGAGAATATCAAATACTAGATAATTTAAATAAAAATAATAATTATTTTAAATAAATATTAAAATAAATTTAAATAATAAATTAATTTTTATTCACCGTCACTCAATTTATTATATATTTTCAACGAGATTATTCAATTTCAAATATGTCCATATGGTATTGCAAAGCAATTGAGAACGTGTATAATTATGTGCTCATGATGTTCCTTTGAGACCCTTCTAATACAAATTAATTAATATTATTTTATTTCTTATAATAGTTATTATTTATGTCCTAAAAGATTATAATTATTTTTATAAAAAATTAAATGCATAATTAAATTAGCATATAATTTAAAATATTTGAATGATTATTATAAATAAATTTCAATGAATTTAAATTTATATTATTTATAAAAGCCAGTTTCCAAAAAAGATCATTTATATCAGAAAATTATTATTTAAAATATATAATTTAATAAAATTAATTATTTAATCTCTATATATTTTTTAAAATATATTAATTTATTTTAATTATTAAATAAAATATCAAATAATTAAAATACTATTATTTTAACTTTTTATAATTTTAATATATAATTATTTAATTTATATAATTTTCCCATCACAACTGTAATTTAAAGATAATAATTATTTGAAAAAGATAATATATTTTTGAAAATATAGAATGTAAATAATTAAATTATAGAATTTGTTTATTTTAAAAATAATTAATTTTTTAAATTCGCAATTAGTCTCTTAATAATTTAAAAAATATATATATAATAATATATTTAAATTTGACAGTAAATGACAACTAAGCACACAAGAAGACAATAGCGGAAAAGGAAAAAAGAAAAAAAAAAAAGAAAAGAAGGCAATGGAATGGAAGAAGGAAAGTATAGTAAAATTTTCCAAAGGCAGAAATATATAGAGAGTAACGGAACGAGTGGGAGTTGAGAATTGGAAGGTGAGCCTGAGGTGGTCCTCCTTTAAGCACACGGGGGGCTTCACCCCCTTCCCTTTCTTTACTTCACTTTCCCACTCTTTTCTCACTCCCCAAACACCCCCACCCCCCCCTCTTCTGCTCTCTACTCTCTCCTACTTCTTCACTCTCACCCACCTCCTCTTCCTGTCACCTACTTTTGGTAATTTTCATGTTTCATTCTTTGATACTCTCTGCTCTTCATTTCATTTGTTCTTGCTTTTTCTTATATGATGTTTTGTTTCTTGATTGTAGGGATTATTTGTTTTCTTTTTCTAGGAAATATATCTTTCAATTCTATTCCTATTAATCCGCAATACCTGATATTTTTTTTGTGATTTTTATTCTATTTTCTGATTTTCTTTTTCTGTTTTTTTTTATTTACTGTTTCTTCCAGATTCTCTCTGCTGCGAGAAAGATTTTCTCTGAGATAAGCAGAGGAGAGAGAGGAATAGAGGATTTATGTCGTCTGGATTTGATCTATTCACTGGAGCTCCCAAGAAGCTCTGGATCATTCTCCATTCTCTCTGCTTCACTTTCTGCTTCTTCTTCACATCTTGCAGCCAGTCTTGGTCCCTTCAGAAGAGCAACAAACTTCAATTTCTTTTCATTTCTATAATATTAAGATCAAAAGGGTATGTGGGGTTTCTCTTCTTCTGTTAGTTTTTGGATTTGAATTCATATCAAGTATCTGACACATCAGTGATTATCTCATTTGGTTAGTTCGTTTACACTTAATTTTTTTTTGTTTTTTGATGTTTTCGTGCAGCAATTGTTCTTTGGTAGATTGCTTCGAGGATTGTCTGAGAAAATATTTATCATTTTCAATTTGGGGTTTTAGGGGTTTAAGGGTTTTGGGTTTTTCTTGATTCTCAAGCTTGTCAAAATATTTGCTTTCCTTTCCCGTTTTCTTAATTTTCTTTCTTTTTTCTTGGGTTAGTTTCTTTATTAGGATTAGGGGGGGATTCTCTCTATAGATTCTATATTCATACAATGCCAGGCCTCAAAAGGCCAATTTTTGATCAAAATTTGAGTTTTGGCAAAGAAGAGAAGCAGAAGAAGAAGAATCAACCGGTCATGGAAAACAACTTGTTGTCCACAAAGAAAGTACGCATAATCTGCCATGATCCTGAGGCCACAGACTCCTCAAGCGACGAAGATGAAGGACAAAATGAGAGGAGGAACCGAGTGATGGGTTCTAAGCGTTTTGTGAGGGAGATCAAAATCTCACTTCCCCCACTCGAATCAACTGCTGCGAATTCTTCACAAGAAAATAATGGCAATCAAGACAAAATCACAAGTAAATCTAGCAACAGGAAAACTAGAACTTTGTCCTCTATGTACAAAGGCGTTCGAAGAAGGCCATGGGGGAAGTATTCAGCGGAGATTAGAGATCCATTTCGAAAGGTTCGTTTATGGCTTGGCACTTACAACAGTGCTGAGGAGGCTGCTGCTGCATATAGGAAAAAGAAAGAGGAGTTTGAGAGGATGATGGAAGCAGGAAAGATCAAGAAATTGTCAATTGTTACGAAAGTTGAATCTGAAGAATCCAGTGGTTTGTTTTCTTATCCATCGCCATCTTCTGTGCTTGATGTGTCCACCACAACCCCACTTAGTCACAGAGTTGAAGAAGGTTCAATCAAAGAAGAGACCAATGAGGAAAAGGCACATAAAGAATTGACAGTGTTAAAAATGGAGGAAAGCCAATCTATTTCTGATTTATGGGAAGAGCCTGCACTGTCTCCCTCTATTAGTCAAGAGCTGCTGAGTGTTGATTGCTACTCATCAGATTTTGGGAAATTCATAGACAATGTCACTGATGCAGAAGATTTTCCTATGGAGGTGATGGATCTTCCAATGGATGGGGTGATGGATCTTCCCAACATTGAGCTTGAGACTCTTGCTTTTGTTGAGGAATGTTTGAATTTTATATACCCATAAGTTTTGCAGTTAGGTTGTTTTGGTCTTTATTTTACCATACATTAGTGAAGAGAGGCATTGAAAGAGAGTTTTCTTGGGGATTATTTATTGTGGGATTATAAAGGCAATCCAAGATTTTTGCATACTCTCTGTAATACTAAGTGGTCTTTGAGTAATTTATTATATGGAACTGTTTTAGGTTTGTCTGATATAAAATAGAAGCATTTGATTTTGTTTATTGGGGATATGAATATTCAGACATAGACAAATCATTCAATTCCAAGGTTGTTTCTTATGTCATTCATTTGATTCTGTGGAAAGAGCTTGGAAGGTGGCATCTTTTTCTTTTTCGTTTTGTCTACTCTTTTATTTTTTATTATTTTTTTAATGATTTATTTAGTCATGGGTTTTTCCCGCCACGTTTGTTTATGTAGATTTCTCTTTTTCTTAAACGGACTCTAAATATACTCAGTAGTGGTGGAACTTAAAATTTTATATTTTTAGAATTAATTTTTTTTATTAAATGTGTAAAAATAATTTTAAAAATAAATTATGCATTTTGTCTCAACGTTAAATGGGTTTTCTT
>CAOGCB011442834.1:0-11530 GCA_948266635.1 Cnidoscolus chayamansa | reverse complement strand
AGATCAGAAAGGTGACTAGGGGTTAAAATAATAAAATTGAAAGACTAAAGGATGAAAAATTAAAATTGAAATAAGGGAGGAATAAAACGGAATTTGGCTAAGGTGGCACATAAGTTTAGGTTTAGTCGTCAAAGTAGAGGTCCATCATCGAATCTAGTCGTGCCAACCTTACTATATGAATCAGGTGGCAACGGTGGAGATGTTTCGGCATGCAAATTTTTTCTCCCAAAGCTGACTTTGTACTGGAAGCCAAATTGAAGAAAATCTAAGCTCAAACTAGAAATGTTTTAAAGAGTAAGCAAAAATTTGAAGGAGTTTTAACAAAAGAGTGGCGAGTTAAGGAACTCAAACCATATGTCAAGTAGAGTCGATGGATTTTTTAGAGCTTCAAGCTCCAATAGTTAGTAACCTTCAAAATGAGTTTGTTTCTAGTTTAAATGGCTTGTTTTGTTGATGAATAAAGAATTAAGTTCATGAATGAAAGAAGAATGAAGTTTTGTTGAAAGATGATGAAGTTTGATAAATTTTAGTTTAATTTCTAATCTTTAGTGAATGGAATGTTTGAGGAATGAATGGGATGAATTAGTGTTAAGAAAACACTAATGAAATTGATGCATGTTGAATGGAAGAAGTTTATGTGAATTGATGTACGATGTATTGATTGTGTTATTTGTTGGTTAAGGAAATGTTGAAATGTGTTTTGAGGTCTGAAAATGACAGTTTAACTTGTTTCAGTTAACTGGAAATGGTAAGAAACTTGGTTTTGACATTCTATCAAAATTCAATTTTCGGCAGCCAGAGAAATGGTCAGTCGCGGGAGCTAAGCTTTTGGCCAAGCCATAATTGGTAGTGAAGGATGCTATCGATGCATTGTTCGGCTTGACGAAAGATATAGTTCAATAACCGAAGGATGCTACCGAGGCATTGTTCGGCTTAGCAAAGCATATGGTTCGGTTGCCGAAGGTGTTGTTGAAGGGTTTGTTAAATATGTATGCCCTAGAGCCGATATGTAATAGGGTTTATTTTGTGAACATTGATTTAGTAATAATACAATTATTATAATTTTTTTTATTATTGGAGCATTTATTTAAGTATATCTGTTTGATTATTATCTTTATAGTATCTTAAACCAATAACAAATTCTTTAGCATCCCATGACATAGTGTAGAGGAAATCATAGATAGTTCATGATGTGAGATTCTTATTACACGCAAATGTGTCAATGCCAAAGCTATCTCTAGTCATAGCATTGATGAAATGGGACATCATTGATGTAGATAGATTGGCACATGTTATAATACTTGACTAGGTCAAGCAGTAGTTCTCATAGCTGTGAGCATGACGATGTTCATAGTTAACATATGGATGCTTGTTTTAAAAATAAGTACATTGGAGACCTGACAGTGAGATATTCATCTTTGTCATGAAAGACTCACATCATGTCGGTTGTATCATCCTTAGACTTGAGATTATCAAAGATACCTTAAGTGTATAAGATATACTTTAACTCAAAGACTCGATAGTTCGTTAGTATGAAGTATCCATAGATGAGAGATTGTGTATAGTGATAACACTTAGAAGGAAATTGAGTGGTCAACAAAAGATTCACTAATCATAGGGATTTTATTGTGTCGGAATCTCGGAAAGAAATCTTTGACTGTAGTAGAGTGCTAATGTGACTATGACTCATGTGGCTCGATTAGAATAGTGATTCAACCATTATACCATGGAAACAAAGGGTTACATTAATGGAGAGTTTGAATGTGATGGTGAAAGGACATATTGCATAGTAACTGGATATGGAAGGATATTATGATCAAACCACATTCGACCTTCCTACACCTTAGGGGTTATGATGCATTTCTTAATGCCCTTCATGATTTTTACATATGTTAAATTCACTAAATATGAATTTATGATTTAAAAGATATTTAAATCAAATATGTGTTGTCTCAGTAGGCTGAAAATCCAATGGGTCACACACATAAAGAGGAATGTGAGCTTAGATAAAAAAAAAACTAGTTTAAATGATATAATATATCATTGGGCATATTCATGAGATGAGTTGGGCCTCTTAGAAATAAGGAAAGAGGAATTGAAATGGGTTAATGCATAAGACTTATTTAGGCTTAAGTATTAGGACCTAGATTAAGTTACATGCTAGGCCTCCTTAATGAGATTAAACATGCATTAAACTTAAATCTAATTAATTTAGATTAAAGTTTTGGGCCAGCCACCTATATAAGGGACATTAAGTAGCCAGCCATATGATGAAAAATCATTCAAAAGGTGTGTTCAAAGAAAGAACACATTGTGCGATTGCCTCCTAAATAAGGAAGATAAGTTGCTGCCCCTTCCTCCTTCACCTTCCTTGTCGTCGACTTCCACATCGCAAGTGGTGTCGATTGGCACTTTTTTGCTGCCAATTGATGGTTCAAAGTAAGCATTATGTATGTGGATCAACGTTGGAGGTGATCCTGCAATGGGAGTTCCATAAATTTCTACGTAAGTTTTGGTAAACCCCTTTTGTGTTACTGAATGATTTGCATGATAATATGGTCCTTGGGATCTTAGGATAATTTAGCTGCCATAACATGTTAGTCCTAAGATAGATCCCAACAAGTGGTATCAGAGACAAATTACCATGCAAATCATTCAATAACATGCATGTATGTATTTTAGTCACCATGGAATTATGAGATAATCTCCCATAGTTGAATGTGTTAGATGATTTTTTAGGTTCATAATATGAATAATAAGATGTAGTTATGAGTTTTAAGAGTTATAATTGCGTGAGAAATTTAGTATAGATCCAAAACTAAAACGAATTGAAAGTTGCTATAAACTCTTATTCAGATTAGGACTGTGTTCCAGATCTGTTTTCAGCAATCAAACGATTTTTAAAATTCACAAAACTTTTCAAATTTAATTTTTTATAAATTTTGAATATTTTTCTAGAATTTTTGGAAACTAAAAATATGGTGATCAAATATGAGATACATGATGCGCCGACAGCAGGTTTTCTAGAGTCCTAATTGCAATAGGATTGTTCTTTAAAATCAGTTTAAAATAATAAAAGATTTTCAAAATTCACCAAAATTTATAAAATTTTAGTTTTAGATATCCTAAAAATTTTGAATATTCTTTTTTGGAATTTTATGGGTCGAAAAACTAGTAAAAAATATATAAGATACATTTTGCACGCGAAATCTGTTTTTCAGAATAGCTTATGGTTGTAATTTTGGTGCTTATGAAAGTTACAAGTTTTGGAGTTGTGGTAGTCAAATGAATATCTAAAATAGTACATGGGATGTAGTATTCATAAAAGTTTTGGTTCATGCCAAAGTTGTTGGTGTATGATTACGTGCATTTTACTACGACCACATTGATACCAATAATATAGTTGTGAATGAGTTCTAAATTGTTTAGAATTCTTGTTTTAATTTTTAAAATTTAAGATCTTTATCTTTTAAATTTGTAAATTTATTAATTAGATTAATATGATTTATTTTATGAAAAATTAAATCTGCACATAATATATAATATTTCAAGAGTTGAAATAATTATAATAATCAAGAGTTGATTGTTATAAGCCGAAATTGCATACATGTTATTAGACTTTAAATTGCTTTTCTTAGCTTGTATTCTAGGAGAATGTATAAATGACATGATAGTCTAATTATGGGCTTAGACAATATGATTGTTTCATGCATAATGGGTTGTAAATTATTATTATTTTTTTGGTATAAGGCTCGTGAGTTACGCCTCTCTCTATATTTTCTTGTTTTAATTCTCTTCTCATCTTATTCCCCTCAAATATAAATTGAGGTCTTCTGTTAGGAAATAAATGTAATTAGATTACATAGGAAACGCATCAAGAAGAGGTGCAATATAGAATGGTGGGCCAAGGAGGACAAACCCGGAGCCTTCCTTCATAGCTCGAGAGAATCAATGTAAGAAAAGCCCATAACTAGATCATGAATAATATATATGATGTATATATGCCATGCATGTACCAATGTATGCTAACCATGTATGATGAGACTTTAAATAATAACAAAACCCTTCTCAAATAATATTAAGATGGTTAAGCCTTCCATTACAACAATTTAAATCAGAGCTCTATTTCCGTTGGCTCATTTTGGCCTTCGTCAAGCCCATCGATATCGAATATGTTTAGACTGTGACTAATGGGTTTGTCTTTAACTAGATTTAGTAAGAGTTTAGCCCTCATCAAGATTGCTGAAACCAGAGGCAAGATTGGAAACATATATATGAGATATACATTTATCAAGAGTTATATCCCAATGATTCAATAGTTGCATAAGATGCAATTGGTATGAGATACATACCATTTGACTTAAAGCAAAGCTTGTTCGACTCTCTCAAAGGTTCAAACTTTAATAATGATGGATATTGATCCACTAGGAAAAACCTATCCATTGGGCCTTTTTCTCTAGCCAAATAGTGAGGGCTATTTGTTTGCAATAAAATAGCGAGAGTTAATTAGTTGCTTACACTTTAGACTTAAGTTAATGCATAAATCATGTTCATAATCTAACATGCTGTCATTACATCTTATATAAATGTGAATATACCATATTTTTGACCCCATAAGGAGAAAACTTGTTTTGATGATAACAAAACTTAATGAATTGTGCTAACAAGACTTTCAAGAATTTCAGATCAGGTGAAGAAAGCAAATCAAGATAATGAAGAAAGTGAAAAGAGCATGGAAATGAGGAACATCATGAAGATCTATGAAGATATGAAAATCCAGGCTAAAATCATGTAAGAGAAGTGAGTCTATGCCAATGATTTCTCATACATTAGAAAAGTTTTTGATATGTTCAAAATGAGTTTTAAAAACAAGAAAGTTCAAGTTGAAATGAGCTGGAATTAGATACCTAATTTTAATTCAAGAGTTAGAATTAGCTAACTAATTCTAGAGATAATTGTTTTCAAATACACACAAGAAAAATGAATTTAGCTTAACTAATTTTGCAACTATAGTTTTCTACTAAACTGTTGAAAATGAAATTAGCCAACTAGTTTTCAAAATTAGCTCACCACTTCTAAAATTATCTAGGCTACTTTCAGAGTAAAAAAATATTTTTAACTAAGCTAATTTTGAACAAAGTCCGGACTGAATCTTGACAGAAGTACAGACTACACAGTCTATGCAGACCGTAAGATTGGCAGCAGGATTCTAACGGCTAGAAAACTAGCCATTAGTGACCTTTTGATCCAGAAACTTTCAAAGCAATTTCTCACCTATAAATAGTTGCATTTACTTCAAATGTTGGCTAATGAATGCATGATATTATTGAGCAGTTTTCTGAGTTAAAGTTTCATTGATTTTTAAGCATTCATTGTAAGCTTCACTGGCATATCCTCTATCTTCTTAATAGAAATCTGTTGTAATTGTTGAAAGAGAGATATCATTCCTGAAAATTCTGTGTTTGACATTTATTGTATTCAAGTGAGAGTACATCACTTGGAAGAGGTAGTTTAACACCTTGAAAGCTAAAAGAAGTTTGAAGGGAAATCAAATCTGTAAAGAGGTGTCTAAGTACCTATAAAGCTTGGAAGAACTGTAAATGTTTTATCTCTTACCTGAAAAAGAGATAGATAGTGAAACTCTCAAGAAAAAGCTTGAGAAGAGTGGATGTAGGCTAGTTTTAGCCGAACCACTATAAATCTTGTGTTTGAACTTTCTCAACCTTTCTCTCCATTGATTTATTGCTTATCAAATTTATTTACATCACTTGTTTTGAGTATTGTTGAAATTTAAATGAGTATCCTTAAGATTTAAAAGATACAGAGCTGAAATTAGTGTACTAGAGAACTTAGCTAATTCTCTTGTGAATAGTAACATGAACAGTAACTATTCGGTAGACAAAAATTAGCTAAGCTAGAATTATCATCTTATATCCGTAGCTTTATGTGAACAATAGCATAAATAGTAACATCTCTATAGTCTGAAACTAGCTAAACTAAATTTTCCTTCAACCTTCATAATTGATCCGAGCAACTCATTCAAACCTGAACAAAAGTCTCATTATAAATACTTAGCCACAAATTTCAGATATAAGTTTAGAGCAACTTAGAAATTTAAGAAAAATCGAAAAGTGACCAATTCACCCTCTCTTGGTCACTCAATCTTGGGACAATGCATTGGTATCAGAGCCTAACCCTATTGCTCAAGGTCTAACAAACTTAGGAAGATCCAAAAAATGGCTAGTACATCAAACTAGGCAGGAGTTCCTACTCCTTTAGCAGAAGGACGTTCTATTACCAGACCACCATTGTTTAATGGTTCAAACTATTCATTTTTGAAAACTAGAATGAGAAACTTTATTCAATTTGTAGATATTGAAGCTTGGAGAATCATACAAAATGGTCCTTTCATTCCAATGAAAATAGAACAAGGAAAAGACCCTGTCATTAAAACATAAGCTGAATATACTAACAATGATTGGAGAAGAATTTCAATAAATGCCAAAGCTATAAATATTCTACACTATGATTTAGATTTAAATGAATATAACAGAGTTTCTGGTTGTGAAACAGCTAAAGAAATCTGGGATAAACTTGAAGGCACTAGTCAAGTCAAAGAATCCAAAGCAAACATGCTATTGAGAGATTATGAGCTGTTTGAAATGAAGCTAGGTGATTCAATTGCTGACATGAGCACAAGATTTGCAGATTTGAAAAATCTTCTAAAAGCTCTTGGAAAAAGATTTGAGAAGGAAGAGCTTGTAAAGAAAATTTTGAGATCTTTGCCAAAGTCTTAGGAAACTAAAACTACTGTCATTTTTTACACCAAGGACTTTTTAAGGTTTACAAATGATAAACTCATTGGATCACTCATAGCACATGAGATAATGTTCAGAAAGGATAATACAGAAAAGGAGAAAGCCAATAAGGGTCTAGCTTTGAAATCAAAAGATATAACAACAGACAAAGGCATAACAGTTGCTCTAAAAATTATTGAATCTGAATTATCAAGTTGCTCAAGTGAAGATGAAAAAATAGCCATGCTGGCCAAAAGATTCAGGAGAGTTTTTAGAAAAGGAGGCAAGAAAAATAAGAAATTCTTCAAGAAGTATGCTAAAAAAGATGAATCAACATCTCATGTTCAAAAGGAAGTTGTTTGCTATGAGTATAATAGGCCATGTCATATTAGGTCAAATTGTCCAAGGCTGAAAAAGAAAAGAAGCAAAGAAGAAAAAGGAAAGAGAGTTATGGCTACAGTATGGACTGCTTCAGACACCAAATCATTAGAAAATGAAGATGATGGTGTAGAAACTTGCAAAATGGCACTGGAGGAACATTCAGAAACGACAGACAAATCAGATCATAAGGTACACAATTCAGACTCCCCAAATATAGATGAATTAGAGATTGCATTTGCTAGAGTCTATAATGAATACAAAATCTATAAAAAAAAAATGTAGTCACTTAAAGCTAGAAAATGAAACATTAAAGTTAGAATTAGATATTCTGACTAAAATTCAGAATGAAAATAAGTATCTTAAAGTTAAATTAGGGTTGCTCAAGGAACAGAAAAATGAAGCAGAAAAATTTAGCGAGAATAATGAATTGCTTATTAGAAAAAAATCAAAGTCTAGAAATACAAGTGAGAACCTGGACAAATGACTTGTCTAGATTTACAAAGGGAAAACACAATTTAGACTTGCTTCTAGGATCACAAAGGCTGTCAAGAGAAAAATCAGGAATAGGATACATTAACTTACCTAAGAAAACCAGATACAGAAACTATTTTGTAAAAGCTACTTTATCCTATATGCCTACTGTTACATGCTTCTTTTGTAATAAAGCTGGACACATAACTCATTCATGCCCCATCAGAAAAGGATTTACTATAACAAAAATGATTTGGGTACGAAAATGATCTACCTCCAGTAATGCTAACCTTTAAGGACCTAAAAAAGGCTTGGGTACCTAAGTTCTGAGTAATCTTTTGACAGGTATGTGTGTAAAATGGAGTAGAATCAAATAAATAGTGTATTGACAGTGGATGCTCCATACACATGACAGGGGATAAGAGCCATTTCTCAAAGTTAATCATGAAGAATGAAAAGGATTTGTCAGATTTGGTGACAAGGAAAAGGCTCAAATCACAGGAAAAGGGTCTGTAGGATTTCAACTCTGTATTGAAAATGTTGCCCTAGTCCAAGGACTAAAATTCAATCTTCTAAATATAAGTCAACTATGTGACAAAGGATTCAAGGTAGCATTTTTCACTACTCATTGTGAAATTATTGATGAAAATAGTCATACACTATTTATTGGACCTAGACATGAAAATGTATACATGCTAGATCTAGAATGCATTCAGAATAGTGAAAAATGCCTTTTTACCTTAAATGAAAATTGCTAGTTGTGGCATAGAAAACTTTGACGTGCTAGCATGCATCTAATCTAAAAAATCTCTAAGAAAGAATTAGTCAGGGGATTCCCTAAGTTAAATTTTGAAAAAGTCTATCCCTGCAAAGCATGCTCCCTTGGTAAACAAACCAGAATTAGCTTTAAGTAAAAAATTGTTGTATCTACCTCTAGAGTCTTAGAACTTCTACACCTAGACCTATTTGGACTAATCACACCAATGAGTATTAGAGGAAAATCTTATGCATTCTTAATTGTTGATGACTATTCTAGGTATAACTAGGTATTCTTTCTGTCACATAAAGATGAAACATTTGGAGTGTTTGAGAAGTTCAGTAAAAGGTTCAGAAATGAAAAAGAACTCAATATTATCTCACTTAGAAGTGATCATAGGAATGAGTTTGAAAATAGTATGTTTAATGAATATTGCTTTAAGGAAGGGATTGCTCATTCATTTTATGCACCTAGAACTCCCCAACAAAATGGCGTAGTTGAGAAGGAAAACATAACCTTGCAGGAAATGGCTAGAACTATGCTAAATGAGAATAATCTCCCTAAATATTTTTGGGCAGAAGCTGTTAGCATAGCTCGTTACATAGTTAACAGAGTTACCATTAGATCAATTATAAAGAAAACTCTCTATGAATTGTGGAAAGAAAAGAAGCCTAATATTTCTCACTTCCAAGTCTTTGATTGTAAATGCTACATCTTAAACAACAAGGACAACTTAAAGAAATTTGATGCAAAAGTAGCAGAGGGTATTTTCCTCAAACAGTAAAGCATTTACAGTATTTAATAGAAAGAGCTTAACTGTTGAAAAATTTATCAATGTTGTCTTTGATGAAACAAATCCCACACTAGGTAAAAATGACTTAGCTGAAAATGAGATAGAGGAAATATTTAGCAAGCTAAAACTAAGCAAAGACAGAGAATGAAATTGGCCCCGAAACTCTAGATTCTATAGTAGATGAAACTGAAAACTTAAATGAACAAACAAACACAGAAATCATACCAGAATGTGAACCTAATCTTTCAGAACTTGAAATTAATGAACCACAACATAGTGATCAGCCTCAAGAATAGAGATACCATAAGGATCATCCTAAACATGACATTCTAAGAGAACCATCGTAAAAGGTAATGACCAGAAGTCAACTTCAGAGATTTCATGGTAATGTGGCATTTGTTTCACTTATTGAACCTAAAACCTTTGAAGAAGCTCAATATAATGAATATCGGATTCTTGCCATGCAAGAGTAACTAAATCTATTTGAAAGAAACAAAGCTTGAAAATTGGTTCCCAAACCCAGAAACTGTTCTGTCATAGGTACAAAAATAGATTTTCATAAACAACATGGATGAACTTGGTAATGTAACTAGAAACAAAGCTTCTTAGTCGCACAAGGTTACAACCAGGAAGAAGGAATTGATTTTGATGAGACATTTGCACCAGTAGCTAGATTAGAAGTAATTAGAATGTTGTGTGCTTATGCTTGCTACAAAAACTTTATGTTGTATCAAATGGATGTCAAAAGTGCATTTTTGAATAGATACATAAAGAAGGAAGTCTATATGGCTCAACCTCCTGGTTTTGAAGATCCAAACTATGTATTCAAACTTGACAAAGCACTCTATGGATTAAAATAAGCTCCTAGAGCTTGGTATGAAAGGCTGAACAAATTTTTGCTGGAAAACAATTTCAGAAGAGGGAAAGTAGATACAACATTGTTTATAAAGAACTATAAGCATGACATACTTATTGTGCAAATCTATGTTTATGATATTATATTCGGTGCTACTAATGAATCTCTTTGCAAGAAATTTTCTAAGCTAATGCAGAGTGAATTTGAAATGAGCCTAATGGGAGAGCTGACTTTCTTCTTTGGATTGCAAATCAAGCAAATGAATGAATGAATTTTAATAAATCAATCAAAGTACATCAGAGACATGTTGAAAAAGTTCAAAATGGAAAATCTGAAGAACATAAGCACCCCATTGAACACAAATATCAAACTGGACAAAGATGAAACAGGTAAGAAAGTTGATCAGAAAATGTACAGGGGTATGATTGGAGCTCTTCTTTACTTAATTGCCTCTAGACCAGATATTCATTTCAGTGTATGCCTATGTGCTAGATTTCAGTCATGTCCAAAAGAATCACATTTAAAAGCTATAAAGAGAATATTTAGATATCTTATAGGGACTGTCTCAATAGGCTTATGGTATCCCAAAGGAGAAAACATAGACATGATAGAATATAGTGACTTAGATTTTGCAAGTAGCATATTAGATAGAAAAAGCACTTCTAGAACCTGTCAATTTCTTGGTCATTCATTAGTCTCATGGCATAGTAAAAAGCAATCCTCTGTTGCTTTATCAACTGCTGAAGCAGAATATGTTGCAACAGGAAGTTGTGTTGCACAAAATTCTATGGATGAAGCAGCAACTTGAGGATTATGGAATTAAAATGCTTAACATACCAATTAGATGTGACAATACAAGTGCTATAAGCCTGTCTAAAAACCCAATACAGTACTATAGGACTAAGCACATGGAAATTAGGTATCATTTTATAAGAGATCATGTGCAAAAAGGAGACATTAGGCTAGAATTTGTAAACACTGAAAATCAACTTGCTAATATTTTCACAAAGCCCTTGAATGAAGAAACTTTTTATAGGATAAGAAGAGAACTAGGGATGATTGAATAACAAAATATGAACTGATTTCAAAATATTTGAAAAATCTATAGCAATTGAACTTTCTATGAGTGATGTATGGTAGCTGTTGTGTAAAGTATGAATCTTGATTGTTGCTATGTGATAGAAAACTGTTGACAGGAGAATAGCTAGGAAACTAGCTAAGCTAAAATCCTCATAAATGATTTTAGTCTAGCTAATTTCAAAAAGTAGCGAAGCTAGAATTAAAATGTTAGCAAAAATAGTGAAAACTCAAGCTACCATGCGGTCTCTCTTCATTCCGAGGTACATACTCTGGACAACTTTTGAGTTAGTAAGCTTTAGGTTGATGGATTTGTTCATTGCTCATGATTTGTTCCACAATTTACTCTTATGTTAGAAAAATCCATTCTTCCATATTTTTCCTTGATTCCGATAAAA
>CAOGCB011442822.1:0-11030 GCA_948266635.1 Cnidoscolus chayamansa | reverse complement strand
TTTACGCAGCCAAACTGAAAGCAACTCATAGGGAAGGAATGAAGTCCAACTTTAGTCGCTGAAGTTAAGACTTTCGGCCGCCAAACCTGGTGGCAAAGGAGACTAGTGGCAATTAAACTTACTATCAAAAGTTAGACTTTTGTCTCTATAAGGGTGACCGTCGGCCACTAAACTTGCCGCCGAAAGTCCCCTGTTCTTCAATTTTTAACTTAAATTGCTAAGATTAATTATGCTATGTTTATGCCATGTTTTATGGGGGTTTAAGGGATGTTTTAAGTATGTTTTTAAGTTAATATTGAGTCTCTAATCCGAAGTCCATAATACAGGATCAAACCACATAAATTAAGGACAACAGTGATGAACCAAGGATTCGTTGATTACACTTAAGTTTCCAGGTGAGTATATATGAACTAAAATATTTTTATGATATAGAAATGTATGTTTTATGGCATGCTCATGCATCACGACTATTACAGGTTGTTTTGAATTAGTTTACGAGATATGCTGCATTGCATTAATTAAATGTTATGTCAAAAGTAGTATTGGACGACCCATGATCACGTATGTTAAGTTAATGATGGCTATGGATGATATCCCTAGGTTTGTTCCTTTATGTATGTTATTTTATCCGTTTCGGTATGTCCTTCGAGATGTACCATGAACTCTCCCTCAGAAGTAACACTGGAGTGATTGGGACATTCCAGGGGATATATATGTTTATCTTTCAATATGATAAAGCCCAGATGACCGAAAGGAGCTTCTGGGTGCATAATTATATTTCGGGTACTTCCCGAAAGATGGCTATGCCAATTAGAACTCACCTAAGGATCTTGGTGATAGTATTACCTAAGGTGAAATGTCTAATGATGTTGCATGTTCACGAGCATGAAAGATATGTTTTATGATTATGTTTTTCGTATCTACTCATAAAGTTTTCAAAATAGCTTACCCATTTTCTATCCTCTTAATCCATACCTAATTCCCAACCCCCGTTTTTCACAGTTATGCAGGACGTACCGGAAAATACTAGGTAGCTCAAACGTGATACCATAATGTAGTTTATGTATGTTTTGCCCCTAGGATATATAAATGTTAAAGATTATGTTTTTTTTTAATTTCATGTATTTGAAATGCTTATGTTTAGACTTTTGGTACTTATGTTTACGTTCAATATAATGATGTGTATGGGTATAATGTAAGACATCTGTACTGGAAATTTAATTATTTCTTAAGATAATATTATACCAAAAGTCTTCTATATGCATGAGATTATTATGATGCTTATGTTTATGTTAATTTAACATGTTAAGTTAATGTTTACGGCTTGTTAGGTTTTCTATCACCTTCCAGTGGTCGGGGATTCTAATGTCGGTAGCAGTCGACTCGGGCTGGCTATTACAAACTTGATATCAAAGCATGTGGTTCAAAAGATCAGACCTAGTCATGCAATGTTAAATATTATATAATGTCATGGGGCAAATTTCATAAGGTGTACATGTACATTAGGGAGTCAATGCATAGTATCATGGCAATGATGATGAATATGCTAAGTATATGAACATGTGTATACTATGCATATGAATGATGTTTATGTGAAATGATATATGAGTTAATGCGGTTACACGTGAACTAAATATGAACTAAATGATGTGTATGTTTTGTCTTCTTAACAGAAGCAAATATGAATGGATCGCGACGATCAACTAGTTTATTAGGAGTTCCTCCTAAACATAAGGGTATTCAGGATCTCCCTAACACCTCTACATTAAGGCACAGAGCAAGAAGGAGCTCATGGGGAGACACGTCAAGGGACTCATGAAGGTCCTTTGATGTAAATAGGAAAGCTACAAAGCCTTCTAAGATGTCCATATGAGACTTGTCAGATGAGGATACAGTAAGAAAACATGAGAACCTAGGTGAGGGTGTTGAAGGAGGTGTGGAAGGGTATACCAGTGGTCAAGGAGATGCATCAACTTATGAGTTTGCACCTCTGCCATAGAGTTATGGTTATAGGGGTGGTTACGATTACCCATGTAGTGACACCATAGGGAAACAAAACTACCCCCTATTACCTTCCCTACATGCCTTATCCATATGGTATGTATCCACCTTACCCACCCTATGGAATGTACCCACCATATTATGGCTACCCAGGGGCAGTACCAAAGAACCCAACCGCATCAGTCCCATAAGTTCCAGTAGAACCCCAACCAATTACAGAACCAGTTGCCCCACCACCATAGTCACCTATGGCATCTTTAGGGAGTAGTGGCAAGACATAGATGATGGACTACCTAAAATTGGATGCTCCCAAGTACAAAGAGGGAGACGATCCATTTGAGTATGTCAAGGAAATCAAGATAATTACAAATGAACTGGGAGCAGATGACAGCAGATCAATAGAGATGGCTGGATTCACACTCTGATGTAAAAAGGCAAAGGAGTGGTACAGAGTTTACATAAAGCCTAAGGTAAAGCAGATGACTTGGGAATAGTTTTTTGTTGAATTTATAGAGTGGGCATTCCCAGATAATTCAAGGGAATTGAAAATGTTGGAGTTTGAGCAACTACAACAAAATGATGATATGAGTATTGATGAGTTTACAAACTGGTTTACCGATCTACTATGGTATGTGGGTCAGGAATATGACATGGAAAGAAAGAAAGCCAGAAGGTATGCCATTAGACTTCATAGCAGTTACTCGTCACTAATCATGGTAACAGAGAGAGAAAGTTTCCATGCCATAGTTGATGCTGCCATAAATATGGAGGCGAGCGTGATTATCGGGGGAACAATATCACCTTGATCAGCACGCCAGGGAACATCAGCAGTTCCTAGGGCTACAAATGCAGGGATGCTCAGTCTCACCTCTCTTGCAGCTACAACCCTAGGAGAACAGAGAGAAAAGAAATGTTCCTAAAAGAATAAGAATAAGTTCTGGAGTAAGGTCAAGTCAGGGCTCGGAATAGGAAATGGGTCGAGTTCAGAGTCGAACCAATCAACTTGCAAGATGTAGAAAGATGCATAAGGGTCCATGCAGGTTTGGGACTATAGCATGTTACATATGGGGCCGAGAGAGTCATTTCTCCAGAGAATATCCTAACATGACAAGACAAGCACAGAAACAGTAGACAGGTACGAGCAGTGTAGCTCCACCGGCTACTAGGCTAAGTTTTGTAGCTACTCCACAGGGCCAAGGTTAGGGGAGAGGTCGAGGAGCAGGACCCTCAGGGGCTAAATCAGGAGAGCCCATAGCACCAGTTAGGATATTCACCATGACACAACAGGAGACTAACACCTCAAACACAATGATATCATGTACACTTTTGATTGGTTGTACTCATGTTCATGTTTTGCTAGATTTGTGTGCCTCTCACTTGTTTATCTCATCAAGGGCAGCGAGTAGTATCGGGTTGATTGCTACTCCAATGGAGTGTCTATTATGGGTTAGTAGACCTAGATGTGATCCGACAGTGGCATAAATGAGTTGTTAGTGTTGTCCAATTTTCATAGAGGGTAGGTGCCTTCCAACAGACCTAGTGGTGTTTGATTCGACAAATTTTGACATCTTACTAGGTATGGACTGGCTATCACTACATGATGCTACCTTGGACTGTAGGAACAAGGTAGCCAGGTTCAGAGGACTAGATGGATCATGTCACATCTACCCATGACATGCCTCCCACAGAATGACTAATGATTTCCCCTTCCTCTACATAAAATCATTACTCACCCTGTAAGGGATAGTATTGGATCATTGCCCTGTAAAAATTCTGTGAATTTTTTTTTCTAAACATAAACATTCAAAACATCATCATTTCAATAAAAGATCTTTCCATAAAACCACATTAAAACATCTTTACACAAATAATAATCAGAGTTAAAATTTTCACACAGCATAAATACATCATTATTACATTACTGCCTCTTCCCTATTGTGATAGTTACAAAATAAAACTACATATTACAGTAGCCTTGGGATACATTTCAAAATACAACTTATCTACCTCTGGAAGCTTTGTAAGCTCATTGATCTCCTTGCTTCCTTTTCCTGCTCTCACCTGTGTTTATATCAGGGATAAACGCTGAGTATGATACTCAGTGAGTTATACACACACACATCTAGCATGCATCACATCAAAATAAAGCATGCATATAGACAAACAATGATGCACATTTAGTGTCATCAAATATCCACAGATACAATCATTGCAGTCATCTTCTCTTATCATCATCAATATCTAATGAATCTCAATTACATTATGAAATATCTCAATGTATGATATGGATGCATTCATGTTATGCACCCATGGTTGGGTTCCTTCTCGATATCACCCACCATTCCCATTTTTTTTCATATGATTAGGTTCCTTCTCGGTATCACCCATCATTTCTTTTCTTTTCATATTTAGGTTGGGTTCCTTCTCGGTATCACCCACCTTTTCTTTTTCTTTTCTTATTGTTGTGTTCCTTCTCGGTATCACCCACCATTTCTTTTTCTTTTTCTTTTTCTTTTGGTTGGGTTCCTTCTCGGTATCACCCACCATTCTTTTTCTTTTCATTTCTTTTTCTTGGCTAGGTTCCTTCTCGGTATCACCTGCCATTTCTTTTTCTTTTCATTTCTTTTTCTTGGCTAGGTTCCTTCTCGGTATCACCTCCATTTCTTTTTCTTTTTTTTTCTTTTCTTTTCTTGGCTAGGTTCCTTCTCGGTATCACCTGCCATTTCTTTTTTTTTTCTTATGGTCGGGTTCCTTCTCAGTATCACCTGCCATCTCCCTGTGAACATGTCATGTATGATATGCTTTATGTATTTCATGACATCATATGCACCATCATTTCACATATCTCAATAAGTCATGTGATATGTCCTACTTTACTATCATGCTCAATATCAAAAATCTCATCAACATATCAATCAATAATTCACTTCACAATTCACAATCACAACAAGGCACACAACATTCAACATTCCATTTCCCTGCATAAAACACACTTCTATATCAAATATCACTGGTGGCCCCAAACTACAATTCAATTGCTCACCAGGTTTTCAAATAATATAACTCAAGAAATCTTAAGCATCAAAACATTTAACATATTGTCATCGTGCACATAGTTGCACAATGATCCCATAACTTACCTTCTATCGCTTTTCCCTTATCTACTCTATCACGATCTCCAGGAATATGCTCACTCTGAGTACTATTCACATTACAATTCTTATCAACATTCATAGGATTTTCATTCAAAAGTATTAATTAAATATTATAAACAAAAATCTACACTAGGTTCTCCAAAACTAGTTCTGAATTTTATCATTTTTCCCAAATTTTCTCTTTGACAGAAGCAAGTCGCGCTCGCGAATCAATAAGTCATGCTCGCGAATACTTCTACAAACCTACTGTCTCTCGGAGAACCTAAGTCGCGCCCGCGAAAATCAATGTTGCTCTCGCGACTTTGGCACAAAAGTTTCTGCCTGATTTCAAACCTCTTTCGCACCCGCAAATTTCCTATGTCGCACTCGCGACCTTAGAATAAAACCTACTGTTTGGTTTTGGTTCCTTTTTGCGCCCGCGACTTATAAAAGCCTTGGTCTCGACTTCCTTTTCCAGAGGCAGAAACCTCATTTACTCAACTCCAAATGCTCTAAAATTTTATACACTTCATAAAAACTTAACATTTAAGCTTCCATTCAAATTTCAGCTCATATATAATTCATTTGGGTCACTTTATACCTAGCTAAAATCTATTAACCGATAAAGTACCCTTTTTGCTACTATATTTTATTTCCAGTTCATTTCACCATCTATTCAAGTCATTTTGATCTCAAAATTTAAATAATGTTTCTTAACATATAAATAAAGGTTCACTGAAAATCACAGGTCATTTGGACTCCATTTGAGTACCAAACTCCCCATTTTCACTTTTGTAGAATTTCAGTGTCACTCCTTCTTTGTCTTATCGTTTGACCCATTTAAATTCTATTTTAGTCAAAGTTTAAAACATGAAAATTTTAGATAACATCCTAACCAAGATTCATACCAAATTTCATAATTTTATCTAACCATTAAGACCTCCAAATCATTAAAAACATCTACTGCCCTGTACTACTACTGCAGAATCTGGCAGTTTGACCTTTGTCTGTTCTTCCTACATTTTCATGCCTCACATGATCTAATTTTACAAAGTGATGTTATAGAAATTTGTAGCTAACACTTTTAGCTTTCTTTTGGTATATCATACATAATTTTTAGACTTCATTTGGTCCTCCAAAAAAGTTACACAAGTTTACTATTCACTAGAATCCTAATTCCAGATTCCACCCTTTAACTCTTTTCTCACTTCTATGATCTTTGTTACTTAAATTTAAGTCTAAAAATCATGTTTTAATGAACATAAACTTGTTACCAGATTCTAGGTTTACCACACCTCAAACCTAATATCAACTTTTATTGAACTCTATCCATGCAACTTAAAGTTAACAAAATCATATAGAACTAACCTTTAAATCCTTTCTCTTCTTCCCCTTCTTCTTCTTCTTCTTCTTCTTCCTCTTCTTTTCTTCTCTTCCTCTCTTCCCTTTTCTCTCTTCCTTTCTTCCCCGTTTCTATCTGTTGCTGATTGTGTGATTTTTATTTTTCTCTAAGTGTATAAATGCTCCTTGGGTGCCACCTCCTCCTTGCCTCCTTTGTTGACTTTTCAACCTTTTTTTTATTTTTCTTTTTTATTTTTCTTTTCTTTATCTTATTTCTATATTTTCTTTTCTTTTCTCATTTATACAATTCCCCACTTATTTTCTTATTTTAGGCACTTAATTTTCTAGGTCCTAAAATGCGTTCATGACAAATCATATGTCAAGTTTCAAGGGGATACCACAGGTATGTCCACCTTGATATCTTTTATGCAGCTGCATAGGTTGGTTAGGAAGGAGTGCCAAAGATTTATAGCCTATGTTAGGACAACATATCAAAATGTGAGAGAGCTAGAGTCGATGCCAATAGTGAGGGAGTTTCCCAATGTATTCCCTGCACACCTTGCAGGTTTTCCACTTGACATGGAGTTAGAGTTCGAGATAGAATTATTACCGAGTATCAGACCCATTTCTATCCCACCCTACAGTATGGCTCCTGCAGAATTGAAAGAGTTAAAGACACAGTTACAAGAGTTAGTTGATAAGGGTTTCATCAGACTAAGTACATCACCATAGGATGCATCTGTACACGGAACTATGAGACTATAAATAGATTACATACAGTTAAATAAGGTCACCGTAAAGAATAAGTATCCATTGATGAGAATTGATGATTTGTTCGACCAGTTGGAAGGAGCAAGCTGCTTCTCCAATATAGACTTCAGATCATTCTATCATCAATTACGGATCAGAGAGAGTGATGTACCCAAGACTGCATTTCATATAAGGTATGGGCATTATGAGTCTCTAGTAATGCCATTCAGGTTAACTAACACCCTTGCTGCATTTATGGATCTCATGAACAAAGTTTTCATATCGTTCTTGGATCACTTTGTGGTAGTCTTCATTAATGATATCCTAGTGTGTTTTAGAAATGCAAAGGAGCATGCCCAACACCTCATACTGGTTCTATAGACACTGAGAGAACACCTATATGTGAAGTTCTTGAAGTGTGAGTATTGGCTAAGCAATATATCTTTCTTAGGACATATGGTGTCAAAACAGGGCATCAAGGTAGACCCTAAGAAAGTAGAGGCGATAGTAGACTAGCCTACACCCACTAGAATTACATAGATCATAAGTTTTCTAGGTTTGGTTGGCTACTATAAGAGATTTGTATAGGATTTCTCCAAGATAGCTACTTCGATAACATGAATGACATAGAACAACCAGAGGTTTGTTTTGTCTGAGGCATGTGAAGAGAGTTTTCAGAAGCTAAAAAGGATGTTTACCACAACACCTGTGTTAGCTTTGTCGAAGACTGGTCAAGACTTCACCGTCTATGGTGATCCATCTAGAGTAGGATTAGGGTGTGTTCTGATGCAGGAACGATAGGGTCATATCATATGCATTAAGGCAGCTAAAGTAGTATGAGAAGAACTACCCGACTCACGATTTAGAGATGGTTGTAGTGCTATTTGCACTAAATATGTGGAGAGATTATTTATATGGGGTTAGATGTGAAATGTTCACAGATAACAAGCATCTCCAACATATTCTGACTCAGAAGGAATTAAATCTGAGATAGAGACGATGGGTAGAACTGCTTAATGATTAGGATTATAGAATACAGTACCATCCGGGCAAAGTGAACGTTGTAGCTGATGCCTTTTATCGAAAATCATGGAGTAGCCTATCTCACATCACTGTAGTATGACAACCGATGGTCACAAAGTGGTACAAACTGATCAATGAAGGGCTTCGACTAGAGAAATAGAGAATGGTGCTTTAGTGGCACAGATGAAGGTAACTCTAGTGTTTCTTGAACAGGTGGCTCAAAAACAACATGAAGACCCATAGTTGGTCATAATTGCTAGATCAATATAGAATGGAGAAAAAAATGAGTTTCCAGGTTTGACAATCAAGGTATTCTCCGATTTAGAAACTGATTATGTGTGCCAGATGATGTTGCATTATAGGGAAATATTATGAGTGAAGCACATGATGCTCGCTATAGTGTTCACCCTAGGGCTACAAAATTGTATCAAGATCTAAAGAAAGTTTATTGGTGGCTTGCAATGAAGAAGAAGATTGCCATGTTCATATCATTCTGTGAGGTGTGCCAAAGGTTAAATTGGAGCACCAAAAGCCAATAACGATGTTGAACCCACTACCAATGCTAGAGTGAAAGTCGGAACACATCTCTATGGATTTTATTGTTGGACTGCCAGTTAGTTCCAACAGATGTGACTCTGTATGGGTAATAGTTGATAGACTCACAAATTCGGCACACTTTCTACCGATAAGAACTAGGTACTCCATAGATAGAGATCATCAAATTACACGGTACGCCTATATCTATAGTATCTGACAGAGGACCCCAGTTTACCTCAAAATTCTGGAAAAGTCTACAGAATGCTATGGGAACATGGCTAGATTTTAGCATGGCCTTCCATCCATAGACAGATGGACAATCTGAGAGGACCATTCAGACTATAGAGGATATGCTTCGGATGTGTGTGCTGGATTTTGGAAGCAACATCTACCGTTGGTGGAATTTGCTTACAACAAAATCTACAATTTGAGCACAGGAATGGCTCCATACGTGGCTTTGTATGGAAGTGTATATTTCCTATATGTTGGGAAGAAGTTAGGGAACGTACATTGGCTGAATCTCAAATTGTGGAAGTCACCAACATGGTCATTCCCATAATTAGGGAAAGACTGAGGACAGCAGTCAGTAGGCAGAAGAGTTATACTAATGTTAGATGGAAGAAGATAATGTTCCAGGAGGGGGACATGGTATTACTGAAAGTATCTCCTATGAAAAGGGTGGTTCATTTTGGAAGGAAGGGTAAGTTGGCACCTAAGGACATTGGACCCTACAAAATAGTACAAAAATTGAGTGATGTTACCTACATGCTAGATTTACCTTCTTCCATGGAGAGGATTCATCCCATTTTCCATGTGTTTATGTTGGGAAAGCATGTGTCAAATCCTAGCAAGGTTCTCAAAGAGCCAGAGTTTGTGATTGTAGAGAATCATACATATGTAGAGCAACCTGTCAGGATTTTGGACACACATATCAAGAAATTAGGTAATAAGGAGATACCTATGGTTAAAGTACGATGGAACCACTATAACATTAAAGAATGTACCTGGAAAACCAGGAAATCTATGGTTTAGCAATATCCCTACCTGTTTCACCATTAAAAGTTACAGTAGAAAGTATTTCCCTTATATGTAATGAGAATGATGTAAATATGTAATGTTATGATATGCATATGTGATGATGTTATGTCATATGTAATGTGTTATGTATGTTCTATGTTATATGTATGTTGAACATTTAGGGATGAATGTTCCTAAAAGCGGGAAGTATGTAACACTCGAAATATTCCCGATGTTGGATTCTGAATTTCCAATTGGAATATTCAGGGAATATTCAAAAACTGGGCAAGAATAGTGATTGGGGATCAAAATGCTAAGTTATATAAGATAAAGGACTAAAATGTAAAACGTAAGCACTAGAATGAAAAAATGGAAAAGTTTAGGGACTAAAGTGAGTTTGTCTAGGGCTAACTTGAAAAGTCAAGTTCGGTCGTCGAACTCAAGGGATCGGCCGTCGAACCCATATTGCCACCTCCACTATAAATAATGGAGGCAACCGACCAAGGGAGGAGTTTTGGCAAAAACTTATAACTCGTCCTCATCTTCTCTCAAACCCTCTCTAACCAAACAATAACCTTAAGATAATTGAAACAGGAATTGAATTAAGTTAAGTTAAAGAGAAAAGTTGAAGGAAAAGCTAAGGGTTCAAAGGAAAGGAAAGCTTGGAAAAACTTGAAGGAAGAGGTTTAAGCCAAGAGTTCCAATAAGTTTAAGAAATCAAATCAGGTTAGTTTAAATATTATATGATGATTTAATAATAGAAATGAAACATGCAAATGAATTTAAGTAAAGAAATTAGGTTAAATGTCAAAGGTTTTAAATGAAAATGAAAAGTGACCAAATGAAGAACATATGCATGTTTAAATTAGTTTGATAATGTCAGAAATATGTTAGTAATGTTAGATTGAGAATGCATGTAAGAAAATGGTAGAAGAATCAAATGCTAGGTTATGAAAGATTTTGAAGTTTTATGAAAATGATGAAATGCATGGAAAATGTTGAATTAGGTATGCATGTGGTTTAAATGTGTTGATAAAGTTTAAATGATGTTGATGAAATGTTGTAGAAGAAAATTTAGTTGTAATATAGGTTTTTTAGGCATGAAAATATGCAAGAACCAAGGTTTTGATCACTGCTAAAACCCAGGTTTGGCGGCCTAAAAAGAGTTTAAGCAGCCAAAATTGGAAGCAACTCATAGAGAAGGGATAAAGTCCAGCTTTGGTCACT
>CAOGCB011440755.1:0-15907 GCA_948266635.1 Cnidoscolus chayamansa | reverse complement strand
GATTATTTTATTTATATAAAATTAAATCCTAATTAATTTTTATTTTATTACTCACCAAAATTAATTTTCTTTCTTTTCATATTTTTTGGTATAAAATTTTATGCAACATTTTTATCACAATTTTAATACTTAATTCCTTTTTAAGGTGGATGTATTAAAATAGTTAATTTAACGTCTATTTCTATATTAATTGACATATTAAATACATTTAAAAAAAATAGCAAATAAAATTAATCAAAGCAAAAGTCGTACAAATTAATAAAAAGCTAATTTATATTTTTTAAAATACTAATTTAATTTGTATATTATATTTTATAATTTTAAAAGATTTATTAATATGAAACTTAATTTAAAAAATATAAATAATAAAAATTTTAAAAGATAATATAATATAAATAATAAATAATTTCTGAAATAATTTTAATTAATAAAGTTTTTTTTTTCAATATGAAGTGTCGTTTAGTTTCAGAAGTCGTAGATACCACACCAGGCCCCACAACCAACGGAATCTTTGAACCGAGGGCTCTGATTCCGAGACACAGACAGTAAAATTAATTTAAAATATTAGCAAAATTTAGAAAATAAAAAAAAAAGCACGGAATCTTTTTTAATACTGTTCAGAATCAACGGCCGTGATTAATTTCCCACTATAAAGCCTTCCAAATTCCTATTCATTTCAGCAGCCTCCATTGTCTTCTCTTGCGCTTTCTGCTTCCAGCTCCTCTCAACGACTTCCAGAGAGAGCGAGAGATAGAGAAAGAGAGAGAGAGAGAGAGAGAGAGAGAGAGCAAGCTGCCTCCAACCAGCTAGATAGCCATGTGTGGAATACTAGCAGTATTTGGTTGCATAGACAGTTCTCTATCCAAACGCTCCCGCATCATCGAATTGTCTCGAAGGTGTGTGTGTGTGTGTGTATATATATATATATTATTTTCTTCTTTGATCACGTCTCTTGCTTGATCTTTCTCTGGTGTTGAAATCTAGATTTCGCGTTTCCTCTGAATCTCAGGCTTACATTTGCCATTTCTCGAGCATTTTCATTTCTATTTAAGTTTGGACATTTCTTTCCAATATCCTTTTTTTTATTCTTCTGATGCATGGAACGAGTAATTCCTTTTCCCTTCATGCTTTATTAGGACATGGGAACCGTTGTTATGAAATTGCTTTTAAAAACTGGCTCTATTTCAGATTATTTATCTGATTGAAATGGTATTCTGTTCTGTTGATTTTGGAAGTATAGGCTAAAGCATAGAGGTCCCGACTGGAGTGGCTTGCATTGTCATGAAGACTGTTATCTTGCACATCAAAGATTGGCCATTATAGACCCTACTTCTGGAGATCAGCCACTTTACAATGAGGACAAGACAGTCATTGTCACGGTATTTTTCTTAGTACTTTAATTGGTGCTGTTGGTTGAATTTTACTTCTACCAACTGTATCCTAGCCATGGAGAATAAGAGTTTATAAGAATATGTGTATAAATATTATATATTAGGAGATAATATGATTAATATAGGGAGATATAAGGTTATATACAGTGATACATATTAAGAACTCGTTTTATAGTTGACTATCTCTACTGAAAAGGGGGAGGGGGATAAAATAGGCAAGTGTATTACAGTATTTGTTTGGTAGGAGAGCATGTAATCTTGAACCAGGCAATGTGTATGTATTTTGGATACAATTATCCATTTCTTTGGACTTTCATTTCTAAGTTCTTTAATAAGCATCAACTCAATCTTTTGACATGGCTCTATCTTGTCAATTGCAATGTAATTCCATGTGCGCCCATGTCAAAGTTGTGGCTTTAGTTATTAACATAATGGCGTTTAGATGTATGAGTAGAAATAATGTAGGACGTGAATGAGATTGGTTGTCACCCGGTCAAAAATTTCCCATAAAAGATAGGTCAATTGATTAAAAATTTCCCATAAAAGATAGGTCAATTGATTTTAAATTAAATTATCCCTTAAGATAGATACATTGTGAGGATTGCAAGTATTAAATTTCAAATATAGGGCATTTGCATATATATGTGTGTGTGTGTGTGTGTGTGTGTGTGTGTGTGTGTGTGTATTTGCGTAGCTTACATATGCATACAGTTTTATGGTAAATGTCTGTATGTATGTGTAAGTGTTCTGTATGCTTCTGTAATGTTAATGTGTTCTTTCATCTTACAGTATTCCCTTCCAATGGATACTACAAATTTTGGCATTTCACTAGATATGTATATTTTTTTTCTTAAGATAGAAGAATAGGATTTTGTGCATAAAGGAAAACGACAAAATGAATAATGCAAATTGGAGCATAAGATACCCTCTTGTCAAAGAAACCATAAAGTAATGCAAAAAGAAAGTGAAGTAATGATCTCCAATTACGTTGAAAATCAGCTGAAGGAACTTCTGAAGCAGAATCCCATAAGGGACCTGGAAAATTATTTTATCGCACAGCAATTATAAGGACAAAAACTGATTGTTATAGATATGAGATTTCTTAAAGAAATACTTCAAATTGCAGTAAAAAATGCAAAAAAAAATGACATTTGTCATGAATTTGATTTCTGGAACTCCATTTTTCAGGTCAATGGAGAGATATATAACCATAAAAAATTGCGGGAAAAGCTGAAGTCTCATCAGTTCCGAACTGGTAGTGATTGTGAAGTGATTGCCCATCTTGTAAGTGCCTGAATATTTGTATGCTGATGCATGGTCATGCAAAAAAAAGAAAAGGAAGAAGATATAAGACCTAGTCACATCATTCACACCAACTAAATATATCAAGGGCTTGAGAAATTACTAGGACAGTCGTCTTTTTTTTTTTTTTTTTTTTTTTTTTGTGTGTGTAGTTGCATGTGAACTGGATTTACTATCCACTTTTCCTACTTCTTATTTGTTCCTTTTGGTTCCCAACACTCCCCATCAAGCTTCTTTTTCCTATCTCACTTTTCTTTGCCAGTATGAAGAATATGGAGAAAATTTTGTGGACATGTTGGATGGAATGTTCTCCTTTGTTCTCCTTGACACCCGTGACAAAAGTTTCATTGCAGCTCGGGATGCCATTGGTATTACCCCACTTTATTTGGGCTGGGGCCTTGATGGTATGTTAGCTGGCATTGTCATGTGTGCTTCTGATTTGCTTTGGTTGACTCTGAGAACTATGTGGAAGATTTATTCTTGGGTGCTATATATTGTGTGACACATTTAATAATCAAGCATACTGAAAGAATAATTTTCATATGAAGATGTGACATTAACTAAGAAAGGAATGAAAATCTAGGTTTCTTGTGCCATTTTGTGCTATATAAGCTACAACTTGATAATTTAAAGTTGAAACCCCTGAATGTTAATTGTTAAATCATCATTTCTCGTGACTGGATGTAGGAAGGAAAAGATAAAATGATGTACTGATGCATTTCACCCTGTTTTTATCTCATGGATGAATTATTGCTGATTGAGGGCCAGAGGCCGCCAATATGCTTGTGCAGAAATGGTGGGGTAGCTTGGCCAATTTTGAATTTCAGGATGTACATAATTATAAATAAAGTTTAAGAGCTCTGTTTTGAATAGGATTTGAACGTTAAGGGGAAAAAGGGGGGGAAACTAAGGAGCTGGATTCTAGAATATCTGGTGGTAGATTTCTTGTGGCATAGTAAAATATTGAAATATGATTTGTTTTGACCAGTCTAATAAGTGATTTTAGTTTGATAATTATGTGGGAACATGCACATTTTTGTATTAATTTAATTATTATTTACTTTTGTATTAATTTAATTATTATTTACTTTTCAGGATCGGTATGGTTTGCTTCAGAAATGAAAGCATTGAGTGATGATTGTGAACAATTCATATCATTCCCACCGGGACATATATATTCAAGCAAACGAGGTTTGTATATGTTAAGTTCATCCTAAGATTCCTACTTTATCATGTTAGGTTGATGGTAAAGATCCATGCTACATCATAGTCTTCTCCTTAGATCTGTCCAAGGTTTTTGTGAAGATGAAAGTTTCAACTTTGAGAAATCCCTGTTTATTCCTCAACATTGTTCTGTTTGTTCAAATTTTACATTGATAGAACTGGTTATAGATTCAGTTGTATGATAAAGAGATTATAAGGAAATTCAAAAAGAAAATTGTGATTATGGAATACTCCATGCGTATATTTTAAATCGTTGCCTCGTCACTCATCCTCTTGGTGCCATAAATACATATGGCACCAAGAGAGGCATTGGATCCCGTGAGGTTATATTATTAATTTCTCAAGCCCTATAATATTGTTTAGTTTACTAGCCTTATTACTTTGCGTTTCTTTTTCATATTACTTTGTTACAAACCTATTTAGGAGAATTGATTAAATGTACGAGTTTCTTAATTACACTATTACATTTTAGAAGAATAAATTTTAAATTTAATAAACTATGGAGTTCATGGGTTTTTTAAGTAATGTTTTAGACTATATATTTAGGAAATAAATTTTAAAGTTAGGAAATATATGAGTTTCATAAGTTTCATTAGTCATACTATTAGATCTAGGAAAAAGTTTTCAAATTTAGGAAAATATATGTTTCATGTTTGAATTATTATACTATTTAAATATAGGAATACAAGTTCCATGGGTTAGACTAGATATACGGTGAAATAAAAAAAAATACTGAGAGGATTTCTTAAGAATTATAATAATATAAATGAAGATTGACAGTGCAAGAAATTTATTTATTTTATTAAGAATCTTATTTCTGTAATATTGCAATTTTTTTATTAATAGTTTTATGAAATATTCATATTAATTAATATATTTGTAAGTATTAACAATAAAATTATTATAAATAGATTTTAAAAATTCACAAAAAATAGACAATCATCATTATAATTTAATTGTAACAATTTATTGATCTTTGTAAGTTAGTATCTTATCAATATATATTTACTTCATATGTGTTGTTATTATAATTCACATATTTTAATTACATATCAGGGTTTGTCTGAGGTTGCGGTTAAAGCTACAGTTGAAAAAAAAATATTAAATGTATTAGTTAGAAAAGATTATAAAACCTGAGTTAAAATTATCGACATAATCTATTCAAAAGGACAACAAAATAACAAAACAATTTTTTCCGAGTTGTTCTTTTCAACAGTATTTAAAATGATGTTTTTTCTGAAGATTGTTTTCTAGCCTCAATCTCAATGCTAAATAGGCTCTAATCGAGCCCCCTAAGTTGAATTTCTGCATCTGCTACTTCTTCTAGTAAAGGTGGAAAGAGAAAACTAAGGATAAGTGCTGCATATTTCAGTCATATCAGACTATACTAAATAAAATAATGTATTTCTTCTAAGTCGTGGATTCTTTTGATCCAGTACTTATTATTATATATTTTCCACTCCATCACATGTTGTTTGTTTGCTTGTTTGACATATTTGCAGGAGGAGTTAGAAGGTGGTATAACCCCCCATGGTATTCAGAGCAAATACCTTCAACTCCATATGATCCCCTAATTTTACGGGAGGCCTTTGAGAAGGCATGTTCTACATTCTTCTTATTGATTGCTTACACACAATCTTGTACTACAACAATTTTCGTTTTGAAGAAGAAGAATGTCATCTTTTTATTATATATTACTCTCTTTTCTCATTTAATCTATTTCAACTGGTAAATGATTTCCTTTTCCCTATTTCTTTATCTAGTACCTCTTAGGTTCTGATTTTGTATATTTTCTTATTTTTGCCAATTCCATGCAGGCTGTGGTCAAGAGACTTATGACAGATGTACCTTTTGGTGTATTTCTATCTGGAGGACTGGACTCATCACTTGTTGCAGCTGTCACTTGTCGTCATTTGGCTGATTCAGAAGCTGCACGTCAGTGGGGATCACAACTTCATACCTTTTGCATTGGTTTGAAGGTCTTGAAATTAACTCTAGTCTTATATAGGCTGGTGTTGCACATCCCTTTAAATATGTAGTGTTTGACCTTTAGAGATGCTTTATGATATTCTCTGAAGTGAGATGTCCAGAGATCTAAGATAAGTAAGAGACTAAGAGTCCAGTATGTTTCATGCTCTTCCGCTCTCCCTCTCTCATGCAGCATGATGAGGTGTTATTCAGATATATCTGCAATTATAGTGACACTAATTAAAACATCGTATAAAATTGAATTGACATGACTGTTGATTTACTAAAATTTTTGCAATTGCGGCTTTGGTATGTATTAGAAAATAGAGCAGCTAGAATATAAAAATGCCATTATGGTGGCCTCACATCTAAGTGTGCCTTGAGGCAGTTGTATGAGATATGAGATGGAAGATTGTGACAACCATATGTCCTTGTGGTCTTTTGACAATGTTGCTTGCTCTCTATGTATTTCTCATCCTAGATATGTTCCCTGTCCATTCGTTTTCTTTTCTGCCATTCAGGGTTCTCCTGATCTGAAAGCTGCAAGGGAGGTAGCAGACTATCTCCAAACTCGCCACCATGAGCTTCACTTTACAGTTCAGGTAATAACTGTTTTTTTTTCCAACTCAAAAAACACAAGAAAGATTCGGTTCCATGCATTTCAGGTAATATCTTGGTTTTTGATGCTCTATCAGGAAGGAATTGATGCTCTTGAGGAAGTCATTTATCATATTGAAACATATGATGTGACAACTATTAGAGCTAGCACTCCAATGTTTCTTATGTCAAGAAAAATCAAATCCTTAGGTGTTAAAATGGTTATTTCTGGGGAAGGTTCGGATGAAATCTTTGGAGGTTACCTATATTTTCACAAGGCACCTAACAAGGAAGAGTTTCACCAGGAGACATGTCGAAAGGTACTCTTTATTTTTTCCTCTGTCATTTATGAGTGCAATTGTATGTATGGCCTAGTTATCATTTAACTGAATATGTTATTCCTCCTGAAATATTGTTTTAAACTGTTGATTGTTTCTTTGACAATTAAACAGATCAAGGCTCTTCATCTTTATGATTGTTTGAGGGCGAATAAGTCAACATCAGCATGGGGTGTTGAGGCTCGTGTTCCCTTTCTGGACAAAGAATTCATCAATGTTGCAATGAGCATAGATCCAGAGTGGAAAATGGTATAACCTTCACTGACCTGGAGCTTATGCTGTACGCTTTGATGTGCAATCCCTGAGAATATACTCTGTGAACCCTTATAACTACTGACGAAACAAAATAAATATACTAGCAAGTGCTGAATAAAACCTAGACCAAAAGTTTTCTCATTCATCCCATCTAGGAATGGTTCAACAAAATCCACTGAAAAAGGCTAAACCATGGTCATCCTTTTCAAAATGAGGTCTATTGTTATTCACAAGTATATGCGTAATCTCATCTTCATATTTAGTGCTTAAATAATGCTAGTTCTGTGGTTAGTTTCTTTTGCATGTGTTGGTTCCCTAATTTGACACTTGATGAAAGGTGGCATGCTCTTAATAGTCAGGCGCATGGAAGCTTGTTTTGACACTTTACACTGTTATCAGTTCCTTCCTGTTGGTTCATGAATGCTGACAAATAGTTCAGAAGATTGGATGTTTGATATTCTTTCATTTGCTCTTATTACTTGCATTTATTCTCACAGATCAGGCCTGACCTTGGAAGGATAGAGAAGTGGGTCTTGCGCAATGCATTTGATGATGAGAAGAATCCTTATCTTCCGAAGGTTGTTTACTTTCTGCTATGTTTTCTACCATTTAGGGCATTATCTCTTGCCTTATCCTTGCACAATTTCTATGAAAGAATTCTTAATGTGTTCACGTTTCTCTTGGTTTCAGCACATATTGTACAGGCAGAAGGAACAGTTCAGTGATGGAGTCGGGTATAGCTGGATTGATGGTTTGAGAGATCATGCAAACAAACACGTATGTATACCTGGAGCTGTGGAGGGTTTTCATTTTGGATTCTTCATCTCAATTTTGTTGGTGTTTTTTCAAGCATATGCTGTCAATTTCAGTTTATATTGACTTCTAATTATAATTTTTAAATTTATTCTTACATTATGTGAACGATTACTAATTGTGTAAATGGGCAGGTCTCAGATGCAACATTGATGAATGCTAGCTTTATTTTCCCAGAAAATACTCCTACCACAAAGGAGGCATATTACTACAGAACCATCTTCGAGAAATTCTTCCCTAAGGTGTGTCACCGTCTTCTGTAATCTATGATATGTTCTCTGAAATCTAGTGGAGGATTGCTCATTTGTCAGATGTATTTATTTGTTTTGTTGATGCTGCTTAGTTCTTTCTGTTCAACTCTTGTGACATCAAGTAAATTTTCATTTCTGAGCAGAATGCTGCAAGGTCGACTGTTCCTGGAGGTCCAAGTGTCGCGTGCAGTACTGCAAAAGCAGTGGAATGGGATGCAGCATGGGCAAAAAATCCTGACCCTTCTGGTCGTGCCGCTCTTGGTGTTCATGCAGATGCATACAAGGAAACGGAGAATGCCAAGACTCGAAAACTGATGAATGGTTCCCCTCAGACACTAAAAGAAGGGATTTTAGAGAAGACTGCAACAGTTGCTTAATTGAGGACAGAAGACTTTTAGGAACGCATAGAGAGTGAAGATAATGATGACATTAAGTCCTCTGGCTTCATTTTTACTTTGTTTCAAGATGATTATGACACGAGTTCTCTCTCTCTCTCTCTCTCTCTCTCTCTCTCTCTCTCTCTCTCTCGTAATACTGTTGTTGTTTGCCTTCAGCCTTCTGATCTTGCGACAGACTCTATTGACAAAGGCTTGTGATGGAGTTGTTCCACTTCCCGTCTGCAGTTCGAAGAGCTGTTTCTAAACGCTTACGTAAATTTCCTTCTCTGTTATTAGAACCCAATTTATGCTTTGCTAGGTTTCTTATGTTTACTTGATGTAGACCCTAAGCTAAGAGCCAAAAATTGGATATCAGAATTGAAAACAACCATTGGCAGAGAATGAAAGACACAAATCTCAAACAATGAAAAAGCGAAATCTCTTTTAACTCTCAAACTGCTTTCCACATCTCATAAAACTACAAAAAGAGGGAAAATAGCGGAAGAAGAAGAAGATAGAGAAAGAGATAGTAATTGTTGTTTTATTAAATTCTCAATTGCCGTTCCTCACTTATAGTATCATTTCTATTTATACACATACTTTTCTATACATTTTTATTCTCTTTATTATCATAACAGGAAGCTAACAATATCAGTAACCACTATAATTCAGAATGCAACTCAACTTCACTAAATTTTATTATTGTAAGTGAATTTGTAATTCATAACGCCGGAAATTGTTATAGCACAAGTAGATAAAGAGTAACAACAGAGAAGAAAACAGGACAGCGTAGAGTGCAAAATTGTCTCATTGTCTGATTCTAATCATTACAACTTCACAAATTCTTTACTGAATTCCTTACAACCCCCATAATACCAGCAATTTGAGAAGAGAAACACTCCTATCCCGTAAACTCCACATGATCACCACCTCTGCACAATCATCTATCTTTCCCAACCTCTCTGCCTGGTTCATACATTAATCTCTGGCCTGACGGTGGAGTCACAGCAGCCATGATTTGGAGGAGGAAATTAAGAACAAGGACAGGATTGTTCCTCCGCTATCTCAATCATATACATAAGAGGGAGCAATTAAGAAACCCGAGTTTATTTATCCCTCTGAAATTAGTCCAACAGGAATCTGTGTCTGGGGAAGAAGAGCTTTGACAAGTAATGGATATAGAGTAGCATAATATATAACTGAAACAATTAGAACTACAAATCAAATTATGGATCATCAGCGATTTAGAAATGAGAACATTAAAATTGGTGTTCTGAAATTAAAACAACCATTGGCAGAGGATAAAGAATGTTAGCTCAGTTGTAAAATCTCAAGTTCAAACCACAGGAGGCAAATAAAAAAGAAGACACAAATCTTACGTAAAGCTTTCTTCTTTTTTGCTTTATATATCTCGGTGAGTTCTTTCACAACATATCAGAAGTTTGAAAGGATTGTTATGCTTATATTATTAGCAACTTCACTGTCCATGTCCAAGTCATGCAACTTTTATTACTGCTTGTAAACACACTTCATATATACAGGCTCTATGTACAGATGTTAACAGTGGTGAAAGATGCTGTTAACGGGATGAATCTTCGTTGAGCAATCAATCACATCAAACAAAACCAGCTCATCTGTATTTGACAATCACAATGAAATAAGATCTGCCATATGCTTGAATATTTTTACCACCGGCATATCCCAGGAGCCTCTGTTCTGCTTAAAGCAAGTATCTCCTCGTACTTCGAACCATATACAAAGCCCCACAGCTACAGTTTGGAAGACCAAAAAACGTTAAATTTTCCTAATAAAAACTAGTACAGAAAGCAAAAAAGGAACTTCGTTATATTATCAAGTGTACACTGATAAATCTTCAATACACAGGGTGCATTAAGAAAAGTTTACTTCTTCCCTCAAATTCATGTGGGATCCACTTGAAAATGTGGAAAGTATGTCCAACATAAAATTGAGAGGTATTTCTTAGCACATCTTGTTTATACGAATTTACCACATGAGGGAGTAGCTCTGCGCATACCTCAACTTCTTTAACTTCAAAGTCTTCAGAGTGTGCAAGACAAGGATTCCCATAAGTCTCTGAGACTGAGCTTGATCCGTTCAATCTATGACGGAAATTAACATGATCAGTAACCGGTGTAATCTGAATGGTGTCACCTTCAATAAATTAGATTCTTGGAAGTGAATATGCAATTCACATCACTCAATTAGTTGTAGAATGAATGCATGAAAAACAGAAAAGAAAGTATGAGCTTACAGATCCCCATCCAAGTAGAGTGCAAAATGGCCACCCCCACCAATTGCCAGAAAATCAGTAGAGCACAAAGTGAAATAGCGATTTGCACCTGTTCCAATACCACCATTATGGAACTGCTAAAGGAAAAATTCTAAACTAAATGTTCAACACCTTTGTTGAGAACATAAATCCCACATCGAAAATGAATCAGAATAAAAGAGTGAATGTAAGTGGTTGGGTTATAACGTCAAATTGGCTAGTCATTTTGATGTGTAAAGTAACTCGATCATTTATAATAACCCATACAAAAATGAATTAATACTTAATATATTCAGCATTGTATCCAAATTTAACATGGTATTAGACTCTTCCATCTGATGTTGGGTCTCCTGTGTATTTGGGTTAGGCGTGTTAGGTCTCCCATTTATATTTCATGTCCCAGTTGATCTGAGCATGAGAGGGTATATTGAATCCAACATCGGTTAGGGATGAAAAATATGTGCTACTTATAAGGCCTTGAGTACTCCTCCCCTCTTAAGCTAGCTTTTGAGGGTGAGTTAGGCCCAATCTATTTTCTTAACATTGTATCAGAGCCTAGTTCAGGTTGTGGGTTTTAGCTGCTCATAAGGCAAGTATAATTGACCTCATATTGGGTCCTGAAAATTAATTATCAAGTGCTAAATATGCGGTTGCACTTAAAGAGAGAGAGTTGAGAATATGAATCCCATATAAAAAAAATGAATGAAAATAAGAGGGTGAATATAAGTGGTTGGGATATAACATCAAATTGGCTAGTTATTTTGATAAGTAACTCAATCATTTATAATAATTCATACAAAAATGAATTAATATTTAAGATAATTGGCACTCTCTCCAAATTTAACAACCTCAATCATACTCAACATCCTCTTGTGTTTCTGGTGCAAGCCCCATGTGTTTTGCATGTACCACACTTTTTATTGTTTCTGTTCTTCAATTAAATTTCCACATATTCTAGAGATCCACAAGTATCTATTGAGTCGTAGGTTAACATCATGCACTGATTAGATGCTGGAACTGTTTATCTCAAAACCAATCTGTGCTATGATTTCACTTGAACTTGATCTAACATGATGTTCAGACATGCCTCTCGTAGGTTCTATATTCAAAGATTACCAAGCACTAAAATAGAAGCACCGAGAATAACATTTAGGAAAATAGAAGTTTTAGCATTTCGGATAGAAGGATTAGCGCAGTTTAATGTTGCAACTATGTGCAGTCATTGGATCTCTGAGATAAAGGTGATACATATTTGGTCCAGAAAAAATGCTATCAAAAGCATTTTAGGCTTAAACAATCAATTTCCTTGTCTTTCAAAAAGCACAGTATCAGTGGAGAAAGCCTATTTAAACCCATTTACCAAGCAATATACTTGCATGAAAAATACATTATTGGCACCCATAAAAAAATAATAAAAAAGCAGTGAATTTAAGTCGCTTTTACCAATCTTTAATACAAATATATGAAGATTTAACACATGAACAAAATCAAAACCAATAATTTTCCTTCACAAGCTATTTTGCATAGGGGCAGAGAGGGATATACCTGTGGGACGGTATAGAACAGGCTGGCCAGGTTTATTTGTAAAAACAAAGGTTTTGTTTGTTCCCTGTCCAAAATTAAATGTTAACATGCTTTTTAAAGAAAACAATGTCCAAATGAATTAGAGGTAAACATACAATCAAATACCACCTGATATTTCCTCTTGTTGGTTGGTCTTAGGGGTGCCTCAACCAGGCCTCCAAAAACTGCTCCTTTTCTGTCTCCAACAACCTGAAAGAAGACCAATCAAAGGGAAGCAGTTTTTATCTGATTGAAAACCATTATGGGCATACATAATTAAACATAGTATAAGTAGTGATGAGCTAGAAGACACGACTTGCGAGTTTACATTACACAGTTGCAGTTGACCCTGCAGCTACAATAAACTGATAAATTAAATATGGAACCATGAATAAATAAAGAAAGATGAAGTAATTCACTTGAAAATGGAAAATAGACATATTAGAATCAAGTGAGAGACTTAGGTGTTTATATGGAGAATAACATAAGAGTGAATTGAGTAGAGCAGACCTACAAATATGACTCGTAGCTGTAATAGACAAATGAATTTAACATTTTATGTCATGTTGTCTTATACAAGATTACTAAATCATTTTGGCGTTCATACATCCTAAAGGCAGATTTGCTTATAAAGGCAGGTACCTTATCCAGCAGGTTTAGTATAACTGGGATCTGTCGTGGCATTTACCTTGGGAACCAAAGATCAATAATACCCTATTGCAGAGTAATTGTTAGAGGAGAATATTCCTCGAATAAACACGCATACTAGTAGCACAACATACACACAATATCCATGCATATTCCAGAAAATTAAAAGATTTGTTAATACATTAAATTAAGAACAGGAAAAGAAACTCATGGTTTTTAATTTGTGCAAACACCTCAAGAGAACAACATGAAGAAAGAAATGCAACAAAGAAAAAAGAATGAGGAAGAAAATCATAGAAAGAAAAAGGTTAAAAAATCATTACGAGCAGACTTAGTCCAGGCCAAAGCATGCTTCTTCTATACAAGGTAGATAGTGATATCCCATGCCTCCATGTACTGCATAGAATAATACACATGAATTCATGCATACACAGAGTCATAGAGAGATTTAATGAAGACTATCATAATAATGGCTATAACAAAGCTACATATTTACAAAGCTGAAGTTTGTTTTAAATTTAAAAGTTAGTGTCTTGAAACCTGTAAAGCAATAACCACTTCCTCCCTTGAACAAGTGCTGGAAGTGAAGCATAAAGGGAACTTCTTGCTTTCTCTGAAAGCAGCAATGAAGGCTCAGAAGAACATGGAAGATCTCCGAGCTCAACAGGCTCTTTTGCATTCTGCATATGTTGCATTTCCAGTCCATCAAAATTGTCATCACTCTCATCAGCTAATTTCAAGTCAGATTCACCCTTGAGCTCTTGATTTCGAAATCCACCAATTCTAGCAGCTTCGTAAATAGCTCTAAGAGATTGTTTACCCCTGGAAAGTAAGCCCTTCCTTATGCCACTCTCGTTCCTTGCATTTTCTGAAGGGTGGTCTACCATTTCTGCTGTATTATCATTTTTCTCATCTGCATTTGAATTATCTCCAGAATCCGAAGATGCCAATAAAGAATAGAGGAATGCAGTAAAGGAAGAAGTATCTGGCCCATCAACTAAATCCCCAGTATCCTCTTCGGTAATTGACTCTAACTGACTCTTTTTGCGCTCACTCAGGTCTTCCTATCAAAATATTAAATAAACAGTTATAATTGGACAACTTTTAAACAGTTCTATACTTTCCATTATTACAATATGCTCAAATAAATGGAAGAACACCAATGTCTACTTGAAATAAGAGTATGATTTATGAAGCTATCAGTTGACCTTTTCAGTGTGTAATAGGATACTTCACACTTCTGTTAACATGAAAAAGGTAATAAGATAAGAATCAAATATTCTCATAAAATTATTCAGCTTTTTATTAGGAATCCTAGCTAAAAATTAGCCCAATCATTCTAATTCTGCAAAATCATACAAGATAAAGAAAAAGGAATATGCATTCACCCCAATCCAATCGAACAAAGGGAAAGACCAATAAAAACATAAAAATGACTAAAACGTGGAAAACCAAAATACCAAGGAACACAAGAATCTAAACTATCGCAATCCATCGTCAATTTACAAATGGGTATTTCATCAATAATCTTAACATAACCACTCAATGAAATCACCAAGTTTCAATACCAGAATGAAAACGAACCCTTCAAGACAAAAGAATAGAGCAGAAGAAGATACTTACAGTAACAGGAGGAGGAGGAGGAGGAGGACGCTTAGAGGGTTTATCCGAGATGGGGTTGAGGAAGACGGTGGTGAGATCAGACACAAAATGAACAGCTTTGCTCCTAAATGACTTCGCTCTTCCCATATTTATATTGGGGTTTTGCTAGAATTGAGAATAGATAATGGATTTCGACTACAGACACGCTTCAAAGGGATCTTTCTTTACACACGGAACATTGTGATCCTTTCTCATTCTTTCTCGTTTCTGCGGTACCAGCTCTGGGAGAAGAGTATGTTCAAAGTTACTCCTTGGAAATTGGCTGTCTGACTTGTCAAGCCCCTTGAAGCCGCGAAAAAACAAGGTGACACCTGACCCGCCAACGAGTCACGACAAACGATGCCATGGAGATTGAAAGATTTAGCTGAGCATAAAGAACATTTGCAGATTGCAGTTACAACCACGAAGGATAAGGGCCTGTCCCTGGGTGGGTTGGACAATCTAGCCCATCAAAAGTTGACATTTTCAAGATTTATACGTTGTCTGTTAGTGTTTTTTTTTTATGGTGATTTCATGCATCCAATAAGAATTTAGGAAGTATAACGAGAGAGATTTTTTTTATAAATAATCTAATTGTGTATATTTTATTGTTTAAATTCGCCTTTATTTTTCAACTTACAATTTTCTTAATTTTAATTTCGTTAAATACCCCCCTTTTTTTTATTAATCAACTTGATGCTTCAACTGGTGCAAGAAAAATAAGTATACACTTTTTTTTTATTAGTAAAATATATATATATATATATATATATATATATATATTTTATTAATATTATTTAATCATCGAGATTCCACATCAGATGAAAAGAAAAAATAATGTGAAATTCAGTCTTATCATTAAATTTAAATGTGTTATCTAATTTTTCGAGAAATAAAAAATCAAATAACAGCCCAATCCTTTTAAGGGTATACTAATACATGAGCTAATCGTTCAAATTTCACATCCCATGTGAATAATGTATTTATAAGAATTATATAAAAATAAAAATTTTATTAAAATTATTATAATTTTAATAATGATTTAATTTTATTATTGAATTTGTGTGATTTCTATTTTTTTAATAAAAGTAAATAAAAAAGTGCTTTTTCAAATATAAATATAATTCCAGCCATATGCTTTTAAGTGACCAAACCAGCGTTTGTTTCAATTTATGAAAAATATTCAAATTGATCCCTATAATTAAATTTAATGGTCAAATGGGTCCATATTACTTCCTTTTTTTATCAA
>CAOGCB011440058.1:0-10336 GCA_948266635.1 Cnidoscolus chayamansa | reverse complement strand
TTTTTTCCGCCTTTTTTGCATTTTTCGGGAGTTTTATACTTCCAAAAATTATTCTGAGGATACCCTTGGGTTCCTTGTAATTTTCTGGTCATTTCTAGTACCACTTTGGTATATTTCCGGAACCTTTTTCGAAAGACCTCCGGTCTGGTCGTACTGTTTGACTTTTTTTTACTCGGTTTTCGTTCCAAGGCTTTTTTATGAGTTCCGTACCTCCGAAAATTATTCCGAAGATACCTTTCAGTCCCTCACGACGTTCTGGCGAGAATGGTATGTCGGGTGTCGAGCTGGCTGGGCTGTTTTACAGTCCATGAAAATGGGCTTTCTGAATCTCAAAATTCGAGTATTCACGATAGCACTTATGCTTGAATCCAAAGTTCCTCAATTTTTCTGGCCTGAAACCGTCACAACTGCTACCTATCTTCTCAGTCGCTTACCCACAGAAATTCTCAACTTTAAAACACCCATCCAAATACTATCCACCCAAATCCAATCAACATCTATCACCACCCTTCCACCTCAAATATTCAGGTCGTCATTCTTTATACATATTCCTTAATCAGAACGGACCAAATTGACCCCTGCGCCTTGAAGTGTGCCTTTGTTGGCTATGTTATCCATCAAAAGGTTACCGTTGCTATCACCCTCCCACACATCGCATGTATGTAACCATGGACTGCAACTTTGTTGATCCGAATATTATTACTCAAATCCTTTCAGGGATCAGGGGAAAGTAGTAATAATCCACTAAGATGGTTGTGTGATCCAGTTCTGCCAGATACTTCTACAGTTGACCCAAAAGAGCAAGTGGATGGTGTCAACATGCCTACTCCAGAAAACATAGTAAAATCCACTGAGCCAGCATAAATTCCTGACGATCTTCTTGTGGAAGATACTCCTGAGGTAAGAGATACTTCTACTGATAAAACCTTTGCAATTACTTAAACTAACCATGACAGCATTCCCATACTGGAGGAGGTAGCTGAAGAGGAAACTAGATATGTTCTACCATCTAGAAGCACCAGAGGAGTACCACCAAACAGGTAATCTCCAGAACACAAGTCTGATTCATCCCGATATCCGATAGGGAACTTAGTCAGGGGGAGTCTCTCGAAAGAAGCAAAGGCATTCATAATGGCTATGTATACTAAAAAAATCCTGAGAAATGCACAGGAAGCGTTACTTAAAAGGGAGTGGAAAGAAGCTATAGAAGTAGAAATGGAGGTATTAAAGAAGAATAAAACATGGGAAAAATATGAACTACCAGTAGGAAAGAAACCAGTGGGGTGCAAATGGGTGTTCATTATCAAATACAAAGTGGATGGTACAGTGGAGAGATACAAGGTGAGACTAGTAGCGAAAGGATATACACAGACTTGTGGAATAGGCTACTTAGAGACCTTTTCACCAATGGCTAAGATTGACACCATCAGGGTTCTTTTTCAGTAGCAGCCAACCAATAGTGGCCTCTTCATCAGTTTGATATAAAGAATGCTTTTCTCCATGGAGAATTGAAGGAAGAAGTATACATGGAAGGACCTTTAGGATTTGAACAAGGAATCTAGGGAAATTAACTGTGCATATTGAAGAGAGCATTGTTTGGATTGAAACAATCTAAAGGAAGAAGTATACAAGGAAGGACCTCCAAGATTTGAACAAGGATTCTAGGAAAATCAAGTGTGCATATTGAAAAGGGCATTGTTTGGATTGAAATAATCACCTAGAGTCTGGTTCGGCAGATTCAAAATGGCAATGAAGAGGTATGGGTACAAGCAGAGTAATGTTGATCATGCTCTGTTTCTCAAAAAAGAATGAGGTCTGATAAAGTTTAATAATATACGTGGATGATATGATCATAACTAGAAGTGATTCAGAAGAAATCAAAAAGTTGCAAAGCATGTTGTTTGATGAATTTGATATGAAAGATCTAGGAAGACTTAAATACTTCTTAGGAATCGAGGTCCTGAGATCAAAGAACAACATCTTCATGGCACAAAGGAAGTATGTTCTAGACATATTGGCTAAAACAGGGATGATGGATTGTAAATCAGCCAAAACACCTCTTATGGTCAACCATGGTCTAAAAATAAAGGAAAAAGGAGAGCCAACAGATAGAGAGAAGTACCAGAGATTAGTCGGAAAGCTAACTTACCTTGCTCATATAAGACCAGACATATCATACTCAGTGGGAGTAGTGAGTCAGTTCATGCGTAATCCACAAATAGAACATATGGATTCTGCACTCAAGGTTGTGAGGTACCTAAAAGAGACACCTTGCTCAAAGAATGGAAGATTAAAGATCCAAGGGTATACAGATGTTGACTAGGCGGGAAATCCAAATGATCAAAGATCAACATCAGGATGCTTCACTATGGTAGGGGAAATCTAGTGACATGGCGAAGCAAGAAGCAGAAAGTGGTGGCCTTATCAAGTGCAGATGTAGAATTCAGAGGAATCACTCGAGGACTAACAAAGATCCTATGGCTCAGGAAATTAATGACAGAAATTGGTTTTCCACCACAAACATCATGCAAATTGCACTGTGATAACAGGGCAGCTATAAGCATCTCAAAGAATGTAGTTCAACATGATAGAATGAAACACGTGAAGGTAGATCGACATTTCATCAAAGAAAAGTTAGAAGATTAATCCGTTTGTTCAATCAGAATATCAACTTGCAGATATTCTCACAAAGGCAATAAATAGACTAGAGTTCAATAAAGTATTAAGCAAGTTTGGCATTGGTAATCCCACTACACAACTTGAGGAGGAGTGTTCAAAGAAACGCTGCAAAATCAAGAAACAAATTAGAGGTTGAAGATATGGAATTCTAAATTAGGAATCTAAATTAAGAGCAAATAAATGTAATAAAATGCTTATCATGGAATTGTCAATGTATAAGTAGGGCCTGTAATACAAAGAAATATACAGAATAAAAAGAGAAACAATTCCTAGAAATTACATTGTAGGGCTTAATTGGAGCTATGGAGGAGTTGTTCCCTAACTTAGAGCATAGATTTTGTGTTAGACATTTATGCAACTTTAGGGCAAAATTTAAATGCAAGGAATTGAAAGATCTGTTGTGGAATGTTGCTAGGTCTTCATACACAGCAAAATTAAATTTGTGGTTAGAAAAAAATTCTGAAAAAAATACGGAAGCAAGAGAATGGATTAATGAGAGGTCATGTGAGCATTGGAGTAGAGCTTGTTTTAGAACTGAAGCCTTATGTGACATGCTCACAAATAATCTTTGTGAATGTTTCAACATGTATATACTTGATACTAAGCATAAGCCAATAATTACTATGTTAGAACTTGTTATAACCAAATTAATGAAGAGGCTCTTTAGGAAAAAAAAAATAAGAGATGAGCAAATTTAATGAGATTTTGTGTCCAAAAATACAAAAAAAAATTGAATAAAATAAAGGATGTAGCGTACATGATTCAGCCTCAATTTTCAAGGGATTCTAATATTCAAGTGTTTGGATGTGGTGTACAATTTATGGTTAACCTTACAAGAAAAACACGTAGTTGTAGGAGATGGGATATAAATGGTTTCCCTTGTCCACATGCATACTCAATAATTTGTGGCAATAATGAGCAACCTAAGCAATATGTGCATGAATGTTATAGAGTTGCTACATATGAGAGGGTTTATAATTTTTACATAAACCCAGTAAATGGAGAAAAATTGTGGCCCAAAGCTAGCACAAGAAATAAAATTCTACCTCCATAACTTTTAGAGAAAAAAGAAAGGAAGAAAGAAAAAGGAAATGCGTAAAGATGCAGAAGAAATTGAAAATGTAAGGTCTAAAGGAAAAATGTCAAGAAAAGGGATTGTTACAATGACTTGTAGTGTTTGTGGGCAGTTAGGGCATAATAAAATGTTTCATCAAAGTGATCAGATCATCTCAAACAAGGTATTTTGTTAAGCTTTAAATGAATAATATTGTGTTTGTTTACATTAAAAAGTTAAAAAATTCTTGCAAGGCAAATGAAGTAAGAGTTATCATCTTCTAATCCAATTGTACAAAATAATCGAGCATCTCAGGGAGGGTCTAGCAATTGTAACTGTTAAATAGATGATGGATGTAAGTTTTATATAAGTTAACTAAAATTATTTTTGTATAAGTTTTTTTATTATGATAATGAATCATATTTTGAAATAAATAAATTTGTATATAGGGTAAAGTCAAATATAACAAATCTAATAACACCAACAACAACTGCAATATCTACTGTGATACAATAAAAAATGGTGTATCTATAATATATATTTGAATATGTATATTGATTATTAGTGGGTGAAAGTTTTTTTTATTTCTTATTAAGTTGGTATTATTTGCAGGATACACAAGAGACTTTTGCATATCCAATAAGATCAATAAGAAAGAAATATGTGCAATAATTTAAGGCTTGAATTTGAATATCTTTTATTTTGTTATTTTGAAAATGAGATTATGGGATAAAATTTTGTTATTTTAGAAGTAGGACAAAAATATTGATATTTAATTTATAGCATATTATTTGGAGAGGTCATGTAAACACTCTTTTGTAATTCATATTTTGAATATGTAAACTGGTACAATATGTACTTTTTGGAATATGTATAATATGTAAACTGGTACAATATGTATAATATTTAATGATATTTATATAAAGTACGAATTTATAGATTATCAATTATTCTTATTAATTTTATTTTTTCATAAATGCTCAGAATGAATATATTGATTTTGAACGATTGCCAAAGTTTGAGTTTAAATGTATATGATTGCCAACTTTTTTAGGTATCTGTGTGCAATTTTTTTTAATGTATAATGTAACATTATTGTTCTTTTAGTTTAATGTTTCTAATACTACGGTCCTTCAACTTCATAATGTGTAACACTACGGTCTTTCAATTTTGATTCATTATAACACTATAGTCCTTCAACTTTGATTCATTATAATACTATTGTTCTTCAAATTTAATATTTATCATATTATTGTCTGGGAATCACAATCGACACAATTACACAACCGAATCAAATCACAAGCAAAATACACAATTTTCAGTTTCCATTAAAATAGATCGTGAAAACACAATGAATGTCCATAAATTAAATACAACGTCATTGTTCAAATATAATACATAGTTTATGAATCAAAATTAACGCAATTATAAAAACAAATAACCACTTCCATGCCATCCTTTCTTCTATTGAAAATTTTCTGCTTCCCTTTCTTGCTCCATCCTTTCTTGCTCTCTCATTCTTATTCGATTAAGCAAACCAACAATTATTGCATTTGCTTGGCTTAAAAATATTGGATCGGCCCATTCAAAGAAATTACAGCACTAACCTCTTTGCATAAATTATCAAGTGAGAATTGGAGCTGCTATTGAAATAAAAAAAAAGATTTTGACATACTTACCCTATAGTTATAGCATCCATAAAACCCTTTTCCTGAATTGGTATTTGTCCAAGACGTTAATTTGCCTTCTTCTCCACATCGACACAATAGGATCCCATTTAGTGAGAGTCTTCTATGTGGCATCTTTTACCACAAATGTGATACAACTTCTTTAATTAGCTAGGATCATCGATCCAAGATTCAAAGCTTCTTCGATTGGCTAGGATTGTCGATCTAAGATTCAAAGCTCCTTTGATTGGCTAAACTGTTTAGATTTGGTTTTATGAGTATGTATCTCTCACACTACTGGCATTACAAGAGATTTAGGCTTCTTCGTGGTCCTATTCAACTCAAAAGTTGCCTCTTTCTTATGAAACTTGAAACTTTAGATATCCATTTCATATTGATTTCTTTGTTGTCTATGGTCTCTTTCCTTCAACTAAAGATAAATAGAAATAAAAAAAAAAACTCACAATCTTGTAGTACTAAGTTGTGGAAGAAATAAAAAGAGGATGGAAGTAGGTTGCTTATTTTGAGAGAGACAAGAGAGGAGAGAGAGATATATGGAGTAAGTCGTAGGTGATGAGTGTTAGAAATAAGGAAACAAATAAACAGAATAAATGTAAATTAGGAACATCAATTATGGTTGGAATGTAGCCAGATTCACCTCTAGCTACTGATTCTATTCTTCCTATATAATCATTCTCTATAACATAAGAAAAGTAAGTTTTGAATAAAGAAAATTCATACTTCTCAATTCTTACATGGTATCAGAACCATTTAATTGATCCAAGGAGCAATTTCTTGGCATCATCACATACCAAAGTACATGTCCTAAATCAGTCATGAGTGAAGAGATTTCCTCATCAGCACTAGCACTATCTGAGGCAACCATTATCTGTCACAACAAATCGCCATGTTGCTGCAAATAGAAAACACACCACAATCAAACAGTGACAGTAGCCATCCAATCACAATAGAAGTAAAAATAAATAGCCATAATTATGCATTATGGGCCAGAGTGATGGAGGTTGCAATTGGGGGCAGAAGACGTCTTAGCCATATTACTAGACATCCAAAACCACCAACGAAGATTGACGCAGCTTATCCATGATGGTGGCAGAAAGACCTACAGGTGTTCTCGTGGATTACTCAAGCCATTGACTCAAACTTAGTTCATCAATTCATCCATTACCTAACTACAAGGGCCTTATGGAACGGCCTTGCCATAACTTACCAGAGTGGGGAAGATAGCTTACAAATCTTCAATTTAAGGACCAAGGTAGACAGAATTCAATAGGGACATTGCTCATTGGAAGATTACCATAGTGCTTGCCAGAATCTGTGGATGGAAATTGATAGGCGATGACCTAACCCAATGGATTCGCCACCCGATATCAACACCTATAATAAACTGCAACAAGAACACATATTGTTTAAGTTTTGATCTAGACTCAATGATGAGTTTGATGCAATTATACGGGACATTCTGAAATCATCACCCCTTCCCTCAATCGAAGCCGCGTATATGTAATGGTGCGCCGAAAAGCCGCTAGGAAGAGCATTCTGAGCTCAACGGCAGCTTCTGTCAGGCATACCCCATCATAAAAAATTGGGGTAGGCCTAGCTGCAAAGAGACAAGGACAAAAATGAATGGAGCAAGCAAGGTTTCGCTGGTCAGAAATAGTGTCCCCGTCATCTTGACAAAAAACAAATTGAACATGTGATCACTGTGGGGTCAAAGGAAATCTTAGGCGAGAGTGTTTCCACCTCGCTAGATATCCCGACTGGTGGGAACAGAAGGAAAAAAAAATCAGACCAGATCCACTGCAAAGGAATAGGTGCCACAACGCTGGGTGGCCAGGAGATGATAACCACCAGCGAGGGTGGCTCTGAAGGCGAAGGAGAGCGGTTTGTCGTAATCAGAATAGGGGGAACCAATGTCGCGCGATAATGATAGAAGGAAGCAGGAAGCAATGCACAGAAGGATAGAACCAGCAATGCTGCACGATCACGATGGAAGGAAGCAGTCGCGCGACAGGAGGGAACCAGTGCCGCCAGAGCACAACAGAGGGAGAGCCCTAGGCAGGAGGGAACCAGCGGCGCCGCACTAGGGCAATAGAGGGAGAGCCCTAACCCAGGTAACAAAATTAGAGAGAATTTATATGAGCAGATGGAGAACCCTAGCCTAGGGTGGAAATTACCAAAATACCCTTCATTGACAAAATTAACAAAATGCCCCTGGAAAAAAATAAATAAAAAATTGGTAGGTGGATTTTTTATTGTGGGACAACTGATACGATGACTTATGACCGTGTGAATACTCGAATTTTCAGGTTCGAAAAACATGTTTTCCCGGATTGCAAACAATCCGGCCATACCGGAGTCCGCGGCGGTCGTAACTGTCGCTGGCGGTTCGGACCGCCCTCGCCAGAACATCGCGAGGAATCCAAAGGTATTCTCGGAATAATTTTTGGAGGTCCGAAACTCCCGAAAAAGCCTCGGAATGAAAACCGAGCAAAAAGACAGAATCTGCAACCGCAACCGCAATTCACTGTGGGCACGACCGCAGCTCACTGTGGGCATGACCGCAGCTCACTGCGGTCGTGACCGTGGCCCTCACTGCGGGCATGACCACGGCACGCCGTGGTCATAGCCGCCGGATATGCTGAGATCGAGACCACGGGACCAGCTGTGGGCACCACCGCAGGCCGCCTTGCGGGCAAGTCCACAGGGTGGGGTGGTGCCCGCTGGGCCGGTGGCCCTACCCGCAATGGGGCGTGCGGCCGCGACCACAGAATCCTGTGGTCATGACCGCAATGAGGCCTGCAGTTGTGACCATAGAATCCCATGGTCATGACCGCCACGAAACCTGCGGTCGCGACCACAGCACCCTGTGGTCATGACCGCAATGCGGCCTGCGGTCGTGACCACAGCATGTCCCGTGGTCTCGATCTCAGCATATCCTGCGGCTATGACCACGGCGTGCCGTGGTCATGCCCGCAGTGAGGGCCACGGTCACGACCGCAGTGAACTGCGGTCATACCCACTGTGACTTGCGGTTGCAGTTCAATCTTTTTCGCTCGGTTTTCGTTCCGAGGCTTTTTCGGGAGTTCTGGACCTCCAAAAATTATTCCGAGAGTACCTTTGGATTCCTTGTGACGTTCCGGACGTTTTAAGTACCACTTTGGTATAGTTCCGGGACATTTTTCAAAAGACCTCCGGTCTAGTCGGACTATTTGTAGTCCGGGAAAATTGACTTTCTGAACCTCAAAATTCGAGTATTCACAGTTGCCCCCCACTGGCAACCATAAAAATGATTTATGGGAGCCAGTGGTTGTTTGAATCGCGGATTTTGAGTTCAAGGGTGTGGACCCGTGTTTTGTCATTTTCCGAACTGCTTTTACTTACATTTAATCAGTAAAACAGTGCAATGCATGTATGGATGCTGGATTTTTGGATACTTAGTACCAAAATTGGGAAGTTCTGGGCCCTTGAGGCCAAATGGATTTTTTGGGCCTTTGAGGCCAAATTGATTTGTTGGGCCTTTGAGGCCAAATTGATTTGTCGGGCCTTTGAGGCCAAATTGATTTTTTGGGTTTTTCATGTATGAATGAATGACATCCCACACTCTTTTTTTTTTTTTTCAAGAATGAATCCTTTTTATTAGTCACAGTATGCACAGTTGGACTAAAAGTCTCTTCAAAATAGACAAGATCAATTTTGGGGAGGTATGGTGTCTCCAATTGCTACCCTTAGGGGAATAGTTTTTGACTGGGATTTTTTATTGGCTTGTATCAGCCTTTGGGACCAGGAGGCTCATGTTTTTGGTTCGGGGACATGATGGAGGTGATGTGCCCCTTCTTTGAGGAAGTCTGCGCTATTATGGGGTGCCCCCCTAATGCCGCTTTGGTCAGGCATGAAGTCAAAATTGGGTATGTTTGGTCGTTTGAAAAGCCTGTTTTAGCTGGGCATAGGCTAGGACTATGATTGTCGATGATCAAAAGGCAATTCTGCTGCCGTCAATTGACGAATTCTTGGGACTCGATCAGATGACCCAGACCAGATGAGGCTGAGGATGCGAGCCTTTACTTTCTATTTGTTTGCTGGTTTATTCAACAAGGACCAATGCTTTGGGGATTTGCAAATTCTGCCTTAGTGATTAGACGAATGGAAGGGGATGAGCTGCATTGACAGTTGTTCTTGTCGAGACCATTCAGAGTCTAGATCAAGCGGCTTTAGGCCATGAGGATCGGACAATCTTTCCTTCTTCTCTTTTTTTTTCTTTCTTCTTTTTTCTTTTTTTTTTCTTTTTTTTTTCTTTTTTTTATTTTTTTTTCCTTTTTTTTTGTCACCTCACCTTCGAAAAGATTAGGAGGAACACACTGCTGAGTGAATTGGAGGAATGGACTAACACAAGCGAGGAGATTGTTTAACTCTTAGGGAGACAGGTGAGACTTCAGGACCTGGAGAGGACACGGATGAACTGCTTCATGCAGACACAGAGGGACTTCGTTTTAGACTTTGAGGGGGATACGAACGTTGTTGCTTCATGCAGGCATGGAGACTCAGTTTAGACTAGACTCCAGGGGGATTCGAATGATGTTGCTTTATGCAGACAGACACAGAGATTTAGTATTATACTCTGGAAGGGATTTTTCTCAGACTTTGAACTTTGATGGAATTTTGACTCTTTTGGGTCATTGAATCGATGGTTTTTCTTTTGAAGAGTGGATACATGAATGATGATTTTAAAGGATCTATCTTTCCAAGCATCTCTGACTTTTTTTTCTTTTTTCATTTTTGCTCTAATTGTTGCCTAAGCCGCCCTTTCGGGTTTTCGACTTAGCGAGCTTTTGCTCTAATTTTTGCCTAGACCGCCCTTTTCGGGTTTTCAGCCTAGCGAGCTACCCATTCTTGCCTAAGCCGCCCTTTGCGGGTTTTC
>CAOGCB011439524.1:0-16281 GCA_948266635.1 Cnidoscolus chayamansa | reverse complement strand
CCTTCATATAAAACAACTATATCATGTCGCTTAATGAGCTGATTGATAACTTATTTGGGATGAAATGTTACTGATACTGAGGGGGGGCCGTAAGGTTCCACTTCAATTTAGAGTGAATCTGCTGTCATTTGCAGAATGATGCTCTGAAATATTCTGCCACGGCTTATAGCACCTATTTATTCTGCAGAGGCAGCTGGGGTTAGGCTAAACCCCAAGCATAGCTATCATGGAGAGAAGATGGCAACGGCCTATATCTCCCACTTCATATGCATGGAATTAAGAAAAAAATCGTTTTTGAAGATCTAGCTGTATATTAAAATCATGTAAATCAGGTTATAAAATTTCATAGAACTTACTTTGAAAGATAATGCAATGCAGTTGCATGCTTCAAGTGCCATGCGTCCACGAGCAGCCTTAATCCCAGCACACCATGTGGTCAGATGCAAAAAATTGGTAGACTATTGCAACAATAAGCGTGATTCAAAGCCATAGTTACCTTGGATGGCTCTTGTTCTATAGCATTAAGCAGATTCTGAAGGACATTCTCAGATAAGGAAACAAGTTCACGTACGTAGGAAGAATCACCAAAAAATATCAAGTCATTGCCCAGATTCTGAGGGAAACAAATAAAAGTATTAGAAGCCATATGATATAACATTAAAGTTGCGAGAGCATTTTCCTGGAATGTATGCAGCATTTTTTACATGATGCCACTTTATATCCAGGGACATGCCAGAAGTAGCTGTCAAAGGCAGAATAAGGTTGGTAATGAGCAATAAATTCTCTAATTAAATTGGCAATCATGAACGTTTTCATCTCCATCAAAAACAAACAACGCAAAATATGGGAGAATGTGCCTTTGTTCCCAAAATTGGATCACATGGTATTTAGCTGGTTACTGTGAACTAGTCAGTTGAAAAGGAATTGTAGTTGGATGGAGACTCATAATTTTTATTAAGAACATAGCGAAAATAATAATGATGATGACAATAAAAAGGGTGGAGGAAATACACTTCAAAATTTCTGCTTGGCAAGAGGTAAGTACCTGAACCTCTGAATGACATAGATGGTATGGGAGTTTATTCTGAGAAAGTGTGGCCAACAAAAGGATGATTGCACAAAATATCCTTGCTGTGATTCTCGGTGTCATCCTTAGCAACATTTAAAAACAATGTTAATAGTAAAATAAAAAACAGATGAATGTCAACATCAAAGAACAATAGAAAAGGTTTACCATGATCTGGAATGGAGAGAGAGAATGCTACTTGGGATTTTTGTTACAACTTCGTCCGAATTACCTTCATATGAGCAAAAAAATATGTTAAAAAATGAAAATAAAATACATAGTTTTTCAAAAACATAATTCCTCGATATAATCAGTCGATACAATGGCACAACAAAGCTTAATATTTAAAGTAGATTGTTACATATAGGAGACGCATGGAAAATAAATAGCAAATAAACAGCAGAAATAAGCATGTGTGTATAGTAAAACATGTGCATATAAGTTGTTATGAATGAGTTGGCAGAAGAGAGAATATTGGAAGGAGAGTTTGTTGTAACAAACTCCAGCACACACTACTTACTATAAGTAGCATGAACCAGAAATGGGAAGTCATCAGAAAATTTTGCCAAACAGTCTCCATTTCTCTCCTGTTCTACCTATTCTGCTTCTATCTTCTATTCTATTCTATTCTTCTCTATTCTCTTCTACTCTACTTTATTCTTTCCTTCTCTAAACTACCTAAAGATCAAAGTTACTTGACATGGATGTGCAAGATAAGAAATTATTTACAAAGTTTCTCAAATTATTTCTTGTTTCCTTTTCTTTTGAATTCCCATTCAAACTCTTCATACAAGCTAGTGAATTTTCAGCCACATGATGTGAAGATCTAATAAAAGATATCAAGAGAAGGAAAAATTATGACCCAAGTAGATTATTCATTTTAAGTCATGATCAATTGACCTACATAAATAGTGAACTGACTTGACCAGGCATTATCACACTGCAACAAGTTTAATTTTGTTGTCTGATAAAAAGAATAACTATAAAAATTGCAAGACACACTTTCAAAAGAACAGTAATGACATAACCACGTGATTTTAGTAGTGAAAAAGAACAGATACAAATTAATGCAAACAGATTTCAAGGACCTGGAACCATAACCAAAAGGCTACATAATTTTCGAATTGAGGAGAGTATGCCATCAACATCAGTTGAAGTGCAGGATCCTACAAGGAGTCAATACAGCAACCAATAAAATCAGTAAATCACACTACACTTTAAGCAATACACCCACACACACAAGCACATGTGTACATGAATCACTTAATATCCTGCAAATTAGAATCCCAAAAAGTGAGGAAAATCTTCTTAAACCATAAGGCAGAATATAAGCTAATAACCACACCATTAGTTAGGAATCAGGAAAGGCAACAAAAAAAGTAAATATCTTTGAATTAAGAAAAAAAAAAGATAAAGAAATTTAATACCAAGCTAAAATTCAGCATATTTCTATTCCATGTTCCACTATTTCAAAGGGCTTCTCACAGTGGGCAGATGCTATTTGCCAATAGAAAATTGTCTCAACGAGATTTAACAGTTCCTATACTACAAAGGCTCCATTAGGAATACAACTTGGGAGCTCATAACAAGTAGGGGTACCTCCAGTACATATGCTGATATGCATTAGCATCAGTTGGCTTCCTTAACACACAATACTACAAATTAAATTTCCTTGCAAGAAAATTTTTGCTTGTAATTTGCTTTATGAACGTAGAATTAGAGTAACAACACACTTAAAGCAAATTCAAGACAAATAGCAGTTCCTATAGAAAAGTAGGAATTAGGTATGCGATGCTGAGAAGCATCTCTAAATTTCCTATGTCTCCACCCAACTAGCTAGGGCAAGCTAGCTACTGAATTGTTACTAACGAGTTTCCTATGTCACTACATCTATATCAATAAATATTTCAAGGCTGATAAGAAATGAACTAACCATCTGTGTAGTCCACATTTTCTAAACAGCTTATTGCAGAAACAATCAGCCCATCCGAGTGAGAAATTAACCCACCTAACAAGGCAACCTGAAATATTGAAACAAGTATGAGTTTAGACATGGTCACTTGATGTATCCGATGATCAAGTAAAAGGAAGAACATTACCTCTGCAGTCTCCAGATAAAGATTTAACTGCCTCACTTGAGCTGAAATAGAAGGTATTGTGACCTCACTAAATGCTATGCAAGATTTGATAAAAGTGAGATGTTTTTTTCTATCTTTCAGAGCTTTAATTGCCAAATTATTGCTCGAGTGAACAAGAGTTTCCTGCAAGTGAATTTTTTAAGTGTTGGGTAAATAACTCAGAGAATGGTAGACCACAGGCCAGTCTTGTTACAGAAAGGACTTCTTGCAATCTTTCAACCAATATGATACTGAGATTTATGATAACAAACTTTATCTATCGTTTACGGGGTGAAAATGCTGTTGCATATGAAAATCTCATGCATCAAACCCTTATGTTAAACCCACTAGGCTACTTATTAATGACCATGGAATTCGTTGACTGTGATTAATGAACATTTAGTCAAATTCTCAATCATCATGATGAGAACCATGGCATAAGCAAGAAACAATTTTAGCATCTATGTATAAGACTGACTACAGTGATGGCCACACATTATTCTCCTCGCTATATAACATCTTTCTAGCCCTCATCCTAATCTCACCAGCACCACAGCTGACGAATACAAAGTTCCACTGTCATGGTGTGATATTGTGTTCTTAGAGCCCCCTAAAGCTTTTACTAAATACGAGAATAAGAAGAATGAATTGTTGTCTACAGAAAAAAAAAAACTATAAAATTGCCAACGCATTATCCTAAAAATAACACAGATGCATTCACAATCCATAATGCTTACCGAAAACGAGCTGCATTAACTGCTTACCATTATAAAATAACAAGAACTTAAGTTGCTGCACTCAATTCACTTCTTGATGAGGTAGTTGTGGAGGAAAATCTAAGTGATGGGCTAAATTTTCATGTTTCACCAAAAGAAAGATGATACTGACCTTAAGTTCATTTATGCTACCAAAGGCTCCACGACATTCAACTAAAAATGTTAAATGTTGTTCCATCTTTGGCCCATAGTCAACCTAACAGCCAAGAGCATCAATAATGATAAACCAATCTAATTCAGTGATAGAAGATATTCACCATGCACATGAACTTAAAGCACAAGGAACAATGTATTTATCTATCTGAAATGATTCACCTTCTGAACAAATCGAGAAATCAGGTGTGCTGACTTTCGATTGTCATCGTCTTTCATATTTGCAAAATCCATATCATCATGAAGAGACTGAGAAATCTCAAAAAGGAACTGTATTGTAGTTGGATCATCTATATGGCCATTCCTGCCCAAGATGTAACCATAACCACTACCAAAGAGTTCAAAAATTATATATGCATGATCAACAAGAAAGACCATATATTGAAGATTGAGGAACTAAAAAAGCCTAAAAAAAAACGGATAACAAAACTATTTTTGATTACCTGAATAAGATAATGTTGTGAATTATGTGGCTACAACAGGAATGCTCTACATTAACTTGAGAAAGTGACTATCTAACACTCTCCATCTTATCGGTTGAAGAGTATAATACATTGATTAATTAAGGAGAGAGAAACTAGCAGTTAATGCAATCAATAACTTGAAAATAGTGAGTGAAAAACTCACTTTTTCTCTTATTGAGTTTAGAAATATATACAGCAGTCTCTAGACTAGATAGGAAGAAAACTAGAGAAAGATATTCCATCATTCTGTGACTAGAATCTCTGGAATTTTTTCTTAATTAGTTTAGCATTTCTCCCTATTTGTTCTTCTACTCTACATGCTAATTTACATAACTTACTGTTTGATATTTTACTTCCCAAATAGTACAGATTTTCCACAATATTTTTCAACTAATAGGATGAAGAATGTTAGACAGTCACTTTCTCAAGTGACTGCAGCACAGTAGGATTCTTGTATTAGGATCTTTGTATTCACTTTCTCAAGTGACTGCAGTACATTAGGATTCTTGTATTAGGATCTTTGTATTCAGCTCAATCCTTTTAGTAAAAAAAAGATTGGGCTCAATTTAATTGCAATTCAATTATTCCTCGTCACTACAATATAAGTAGTTAAACTAGGACACTAAAGTAGTGCAAATTATGTAAAAACAATATAGCAGTTAAAGGCTAGAACACATTGCTCCTTGCTGATGACATTGAGTGATCTTCATATTGTATAATCCAGGATTGATTATTTTTTGATATACTCATGCTTGGTTATGTTATGGTCTTGACTTGTCTGTTTCTTCCCATGCTATACCTGCTTTAAGAATCAAGGTCTTTATGTTTCAATTAGTTGTATTTACCAGTTGATCTTTGATAGAAGTTTCACCCAGTAACCAAAAAGGAATCACGTAGCTTTAATAATTTGGCAACAGTAGTCTGTAAACTAATGTGTTGACAAATTAATGACAGATTCACACCTGGAAAAGCAGCTAGGCACATTCTAAAACTGACGAGTCCATAATTTGAGAGCATATGAATTTTGTCCCAGCAGCTAGCCTCCTAGTTTTGATTTTAAAGTTTAGAACTAGTTTGTTTATTTACATCTAGAGAAGGAAATCATAGTATCAAAATGTATGATATGATTGGTTTCATAATATAGACTTAAATAAACTACATGGTAAATAACACCAAGTAGAAAAAGACAGGATGCACAGCTTAGCAATAACTGGTCAAATTTTCCTAAATGCAACGCCTTGCAAGTTCAGAAAGTCCCATGAGAAAATTACAACACATTAATTTTATGATGGAAATATTCTCTCATATCCTTAAGTACTTTTTTCCTGTGTCAAACATCTATTAAAAGAGCAAGAGCCAACGGCACATTCATGTAACTGTCCAGAACTTGCATGCTTTGTTGGTTAAGCATTTGCTAAGCACTTCCAAGAAAACATCAAAACGATAGGCTACTTAGTACTTACTAATACATCTTTGAGCCTAAGCAGGTGGTGGCTGGCTTATATGCGATAAAAGCAGCTAAGAAGAGGTACCTTGTTGCCATGTCAAGAATATGCATATCAATGACCCTCCGAGAGCTCCCACACATTACATCCAAGATATCAAGAAAATGTTTCTGCAGAAATTGATCACAACCAAATTGCTTATTAGTGCTTCAACACTAAATTTCATTATGGTCTATTACCACAAAACCATGAAACTTAAAACCAATAAACTATTCCTATATAATTTCTCATCACCCAGAGGCCCAAGTAAGCATCAACAAAAAAAGTTGAGGAAAGTGGTGGAAGGAGAGTTCAGTACCAGAGTAAATATGATGTCTAAGTCCTTAAAATGATAAAGAAGCTTCAACAAAATGGACTGCAAGATTCCCTGTTCATCTTTGACAATCTCTTTATTGCATGCTCTGGTATAAAGACCCTCTAAAAGGTTGTTCAAACAGTTATCCTGGCATAATCATTAGATTCAGGCATTCAGCTAAAGAAATCTATGGTTACAAATATTTGGTAATGGAGCAAGTATCCAGCTATTCACATTTATAATACTCCACGCAAACTTGATAGAGAAAATATGATAAAGCCAAAATCAAACAATTACAATGCAAAAAATGCTAATCAAAGTTCAAGAGGAGAAAAGGAAATACCCAAAAATAACAGCCCTAGACCTTCCCTACACCCAAGCCATTTCTCAGTATTCTTGGTTGAAAGATTTTTTTCTTTGGGGTAAGTGTCCAGGTGTTGTACCCAAAAGCACTAAAAAATATTCGCAGGCATGCCAAGTAATCAATCCCAGTTGGCTAGTTTGGAACAGGTTCTCAGAAATAAATTTTTTTGGGAGAAGTAAACATGTGGACAAATATTTGTAGGAAGAAGAATGAAAAAGATTGGGCAACTGGAATAAATGCATCCTGGTAAAAGGAGAATTCAATCTGTACATCACTAAAGCATACAGAAGTCACAGAGAAAGGACCATACAGTAAGCATACAGAAAGAAGTTGCTAGGTTCAAGAAACACAATCGAGCAAGCCAAAAAAATAGAATGTAAGGAGAAAAAAGTGATATAAATCGCCAAACAGAGAGTGATATTTCATAAAGAATTTAAGAGAAGAAAAGGAACCAAAAGATTCCATGGTGCTACAAACCATTAAACTTACCATTTGATTTTGAAGAACAATCTCCATGTAAGCATCCACAACCTTCAGGTATTCATCCAGTTTATCATATTGAGTAACAGCCTGGCATTAAGTCATGTTTTGAAATCGCAAAATCTTTAGAGAATAGATTAAGCAGGAATATAGTAAAAGAGGTAAAACTGCAAACTAACGAACTAGACTAGATATTGAAGCAATAGCAATAAAACAACAATGCTAGAAATCATTTATTGAACAAAATAGACAGACAAATTCAATGCCTAATCTCTTAAATCCCATCAACATCACAGGGATTCCAAATCAAGCTACTAGCAAAATTTACATTAAAAAAGGATGAAAACGCATGCCCACAGTAAATCCAAGCAAAATAAAACATAAAAGAATGAGTTTCAAGGTAAAAACCAAAAAAAAAAAAAAGAAATTTCTATTGAAAGACATGTTTATGTGGGTGTACATGCAGGTTAGAAGAACTAAACATTACATTATAAAACTTTAAATTGTAAAACATAAAATTAAAAAATTATGAATGAAATTTTCAGATCAAGATATATGAACAAAAAGCTCTTAAGCACCTGAATAACTTCATCCAAAACTGAGGTGATGATGTCCAGTTGAGACTCGCTTTCACCTAGTCTAAACCCAAGTAACCTATAATTCAAGCACTAAACCCACCAAAATAATAATAATAATAATAATTCAAAAAATGGAATAAAGATGTTGAAATAGAAAGATGAATAGAAAATATAGGTCACAAATGCAGAATGCTTTTTGTGCTTCAGAAGTATGCAAATGCCTTTAGTACGAGCATCATATGAACATTACCTGATCAAAAGAATCATCATTACTGCACTTAATCAGGTGCAGGATATCCACAGAATTGGAGCTGATTACTTTGGTTGGAAGTTCCTTCAGAAAATGGTGAAGAACAATTGAGACACATGGGATTCTCTCAGATAAATTTGCTTGATTCCTTCCAAGTCCAAGCTCCATAAATACAGAGTATGCTTGCCTCTTTTCATAGAAATTAAAAATACTATTCAGCAAATAACAGAGAATAGTTATTCATGTTACAAATATTGAGGATTAGATCACAGCACACCACAATGTTACTAAGGAGACAAGATGAACAGCAGTGACTTGTCACAACTAACAACATTGAAGAAAAAGAGATCAATGCAATCTCCACATTGCCTGATGATTTAGTAACTCTCCTTGTATTCTGGTCAGAACAATGTAAAAACTAAACTATAACACGCAACTGACTGTATATGGATTTGCAGCCATATTACACATAGGAATTCTCAGGGCAATGAGAGTTACAAGTTTGACCATAAGCATAATTATCAAAGAAAATATATACTGACCTGTGATGCATCTTCAAATATGAATTTCATAATGTATTCAATAGTTGGTTCAATGAGGCTAACAAGCAACCTTATCTTGCCTGAAAAATGTCCATGTGAGGTCTCCTTTGCAGATAAAAGATGACTCAATAGGACTTTGAGGTCATTAACACATGTAACCAGGTATCCTGTCACAGCAAAATTAAAACATGGGAGAAGTTTCCATAAATTGTGCATGGAAGGCTATGTTTTCATTTATAAAAAGTAACAGTGGTATATACCCTTATCAGATGCAGGCAACTTCCGTGCACAGTGGACCATATACAGACGGCAATATGTAGATGCCAATGGATCTGCTAACCCTCTTGTCATCATAACCAGTCGCTGAATATTATCTGCAGGTTGATCAAACAGAAAACGCCAACAAGGCAATATTGCCAACTCCAAATATCTGAAATAAAATGTCAATAAACAACCAGTAAAACCAATTCACACACATATACAGAGAGTTCCACAAGCCTGTGCACCAAGACAAATGTGAATGAGCATAAAGGGCAAGTTAGCAAACAAACACAGAATTAAGCCACTATTAAGACCTTGCCATAAACCCTAGTCCAGCCTGTGATTTTCTAAATAAATATCTGGCTTACCTCGTATTACAAACAAGAAGAAAGTGCCAAGAAATGCTTGCGTATCTGAAAATAGCAAGGTTTTTGTGTTTGTTCTACAAGAAATTCAATATTGAAGTGCATCAAGAATGCTGGTCAAGATATGATATGAATATCCTACTACACCAAAATCTAGCTTATTTGATCATTTTTTTAATATTGGAACCAAAATGTTACTTAGTTCTTTTTCTTGATAGCAAAAGAAAATATATTGAAGAGAGAAAATAGAACAAAACCTGAAAGAAAGAAAGAAAGAAAGAAAAATTCCTTGGCAACGTGCAATGCTAACAGTCATTCTGTACAATGGATTAAGAGAAATACTAGAATCCTTAAGCACCAATATTATCAGCACAGTTACTTTAAGATACCGTATTGGTTTCTGCTTACATATGTATTCTGAATCTAGAGTTTTTATACGTGTTAAAAAAGCATGAAGAAAAAAACTGGAGAGATTTCTGGTTGGAGATTTGCTGCTTCAGTGGGATTCTCTCATTCTCCAACTTTCTCTTATAAGGAATTCAACTCCTTAACTCAATCCCACTCTCTGATAAAGTTTTCTTCTTATGGAAGGAATTTATAATGACAAAACCACTTGGTCAAGATGCTACCATCTTTGCATTGAACTCGGAACGTGGATAACAGGAAAATTGTGCAAATTATGAAGATAAAGGCCCAAAGCAATTGGATCAATAAAGAAACAAGGAAAAAGGAAAACAAAACCTTCAAGCAACTAGCATCACTACAGGAATGTAGAAGGTAAAAGAAAATTAACTTAAAAATGTAAGAATCTCACATGCGTGGAAGAAGCTCTCGAATGGAACCAACTTTGAAAAACCAATTATTGCAAGTTTCTTTAGCATCAGAGCAAATATCACTTGCTTTAAAATTCCCTGCCAAATAATTCCAACAACTGTTTCAGGAAAAATACTGTCCCATTGACACAAAACAATGACTAAGAATTTCTACATCCCAGATTTCCAAAGGTTGGAATAGTTAGTCCAAAAACCAGAATGGCAAGTTCTCAAAAGCAGTGATATGTTCATTGCTTTGCTCTATAAACTGCAATTACATGGCAATGGTACAGTTGCGGATCCTATTTTGTAAGTACTGCACGACATCGACACAACTTTTTGTAACCATGTCAACTGGGCACATCAACAAGCAGACAAATGTGTTTTGCACATATTGATATTCACAAATTTATGCAACAACAGAACAACTATAGGAAGCTTGTCTATTATTACACAAAAACGACATGCATCAATTATCTCTACACAAGTGCTCCGACAGTCAGGAACTCAAGTTTCATCTGCAAATTACAAATGGAACCTTCAGTAGATACAGACCTGGTAATCTGCCTAGAAATGTTCCATCTTCAGCAAGTTCAGCTTTCTGCCTGATGCGTTCCCATACCATATCTCCAAGCATGTCCATTACATCTGTCGCAAGAACAAATAATGTAGGATAAAACTGTAGAACTGATGTATCCATTAGAAGCTTAGCAACCTGCATACAGCAAAACAGGTGATATCCATCTCAAGAGAGAGGCCAAATCAGGATACTATAATAGACATAAAATTTTTACAATAGGTGGATTTTATGATCACTATGGAGCTATGAATCTGCATTTTTCATCATATGTACACTTAAATATTTACAACATTGACTTCACATAAAATCTGAATGAAAGTCTGTATGCCAGCTGTATTCAAATTTTAACCTATATCCATTCAAGCATCATGTGTGGCCAAATTAGCTTTACAAACTATTCAATATTTACAAATCATAAACCCATGCAATTGTTGTCTTAACAACTCAGTTAAATAAGAAAATCTAACGAATGGCACAGAAATTTTTCTCTTCATTTGCTACTTTACAACAGTAAGTGAATATTAAGATCAAAGTAGACAACTTCAAACTTAAAAACAGCTAAAGCTAACCTTTATAGATAACTTCAAAGCTGTTACACGATCTTCAGCATGCCAGGCATGCATAATTTCATGTTTGAGCTCATGCATTCGTGAGACATACTCCTGCCTAGTGATCAACTTGGCATCATCTTCAGGACTTTTTGGTGCATCATTCAATTCCTCTAGATATGTACCTTTCTTAGATTTGTCAAATGCTGCAAAAAAGTGTCTTCTGTCATGTACAATAAGCAAATATTATAGTAAATTATCAGAACAGGAAATAAGAAAAGCATAGCAAACTATCTCAATGCTAGACAAGCTTACTGTGCACGTTCAGGACGATATCTGGCTACATTTTATTTGCAAATGATATATACGTAATAGATGAAACAGAATTTCATATCAATATTATTATAATGGTCTTACTTGTCATCTGCATTCACACAACTCCATTTATTATATCAATAGCGTTTAATAGATACAAGAATATAAGCTGAGGTGACTGATAGGTCGACTACAAATTTTTGGGTGCCATCATATTTTTTTAGTGAAAGTAAACACTCTAAAATTCGAATTCTCAGTTCTGACAAAGTATGAGACTAGGAAAAATACACGGCATTCAAATTTAGTGCATCTAGGTAAGATAAAAAGAAAATTAATAAAAAATCACAGAATTGAATATTTGCAATATTTGAATATATTTTCTTTATAAGAACTACTTGTAGTTAACAACAATCTCTACTTTTTTTCTACTAGAATAACTAGACTCCAGTTATCAACCCCCCCCAACCAAAAAAATAATAATAATAATAATAATAACAAAACAAAGGAACAAAGTATGCCATACCCTTTCCACTCTTTACAATCACATCGGGCATCTGTTAAAAAAAAGGGATAGTTATCAGAACTTCGATGCAAATATGCATTTAAAGAAAAATTCAGAGCATAAAGGATAAAATTGCTTACAGAAGAAACTGAAATCATTTTGGACACTGGAAACTTTTGCATTAAGAATCTCTTAAAAGAGGTCCACTCCTTTGATGGAATTTGAGAAACAGTTTCACTAGAGAGACTGGCACTGGAAGTGGCAGTAGAAGCATAAGCAACATCAGGCGAATCCTCATTAGAAACCTCTGCAGTATCAGACCCTCCTCTAAGCGGATCAAAAAAAGCATCATCTTCATGAGTTGCAACAATCACCTACAGCAGAAGCGCAAGAGCATAGAAACTTGATGGTCGTAGACATAACCAAATCAAGAAGCTACAATTCTAAATAGCAGTCAATTCTCTAATTTGCAGAGCTGAAATATAAGGATTTGATTTAATTATAATGAGGAAATTAACTTGAACCTGGTCTCGGGGAGATGGAGGTGGAGACGGAGTGGAAAGAGGATTGTGATCGGCGCGGGAGCGAGGGAGGGCGTGGGCGTCGTGTTCCGCATCGTAATTTCGCGGCCTGAACTCCATGAGACAGTGCGAGCTTAGCTCAGTGTTTCGTGGACTCTACGATGTGAATCCGACCAACGCGGTGTTTCTCTAGTCTCTAACCCAAAGGTGAATATATTAATATGGGCCTATATGTAACTACATCTTCCACATGGGTCTATAGCCTGCATGTATGTGACCTACCAAAAGTCCAGACTCGAGCCTAGGAAACTTTAGCCGGCCCAACCAGCACGAGTTTTAATTTAATTTTATTTGAAATGATAATAATATTGTCTTTATTATTATATACTAGAGTAATCAAGCACTGAAAATCAAGTATAATATGATATATACATACTTAATTTGTGCTATTTGTTCAAGTTCATGCATGTTAGCAATATGAAATGTAAATCAAGGATATAATTGTATTTGTACATGATTGAAATATAATTTTTTTTTATATTAGCAATATAAAAATTATAATGAGATAGATATTGTATTATTTATTAAAAAGAATAAATTTTTAATAGAAAGTAATGGTAGACTTAGCATTTATTTCTTGGAGAATAAAAAATAAGGGATGAAGTGTACCAACAGCCAGCTTTGAGCGGAAGTGAAGGTTTTAGAAACTGAGGTGGCTTATCAAGAGGTTGAAGGGAGGGGTGTGCTTTTTGTTATAACTTATAAATGTCCCAATTGCCACCCCCACTTTGCTTGTCCTTACAGCATGCCGATATTTCTTCAGCTCTCCCACCTTGCACTTTGCCAATTAATATGGCAACATAAATATTAATTTCTAAGCATCAAGACGTTGTAATATTACATACCCTTCTAAAAGAATTTAGTGCCCATAAGTTGGTTTGGTAATATATTATGGCAGGGAGAGGGATGTCGATCGTCACTGTGTGAATATAAGGGGCAGGCCAAATGTGAATGAGAAAGTATAAAAACGAGTGCAAAAGCAAAAACAAATGTTTAACGACTAAACTACACAATTAAACCACACTCTTCGTAGCAAAACCAAAAAGAACACCAACCTTTACCACTTTTCTCGCGTCAACCCTTCTCTACATTCTCACTATAAACCCAATTGCCACCATCCCCATCTCCCCCCCAATACCCTCTCCTAAGCATACGACACCACTTAACATCTCCCCTCCGCCATCCTGTCACACACACACAGATTCCACACTCATATACCCATGGAACTAACGAAGATAATCTTCTTCATAGCCATAACAATGGCTATATCCATCACTCTAACCGTCAGAAGCATAGGAGAGTTCGAAGAGAAACCACTAGCGTTCCCTGGTAGCATCAATGGCGCTTCAACCCTTTTGTCAAACGGGCCAGAAGAAGCATTGAAGCTAATGCCTTCTAAAAGACTAAGTCGCTTTCTCGCTGAAGAGAAAAACCCTAGAGCAGCTGATCAGTGCCGTAAAGACAATGAAATATGCAATTTGGGAGGTAAAAATCAGACATGCTGCAACAACAAGTGCATTGACTTGTCAACAGATGACAAGAACTGCGGTGCCTGCAAGAACAAGTGTCATTTTTCGAAAACCTGTTGTAGAGGACAATGCGTAAGCTTATCTTATGACAAGAGACACTGTGGGAGTTGCAACAAGCGTTGCGAGAAAGGAGAATATTGCATTTATGGTATGTGCCATTACGCCTGATGATTAAGAGATGCATCGACGATATTTATTTAGCTGGTGTATGAGAGGTTCGTTATCTATTAATCTTAATTACAATAAGAGAAACCACATTTGAAACGGTGGTTCTCAAATGATCTTGTTTACTTACTTATACGATTACAATTAATTACCCATTCAAAGTAATTCTCAAAGGATTTTTATCTTATATGTAATGTTACTATACAAGAAATTTAAGTACATGTATTGATACCACTTGTTAAATGTTGCTGTACACAATTTTTCAGTTGGAGAGAAATATTATAATAATTTCTTATTTTTGGTAAATATTCAGAAATACTTATATATAGGCTTTGAGTGATTATCAAAGTTTAAATCATTATTAATCGTATCAAATATACACATACCCACATGATGTAATAATAATAATATATGCAATGAGGCAAGAGAAAGGTATTTAATTGAGCGAATTAAATTTCTTGTATTGTGCAAAAGTATAAATTTGATTTGCAAAGCCTAAATCGTAATGGTGCCATTTTGGACGTACTTGCATGTGGGTGCCTATGGTCTCACACGAGAGCTTTATACAGCCAACGTGCATGCGCTGTACTTTTCGTAATTAAGAGTTTTATTATGTATCTTTGCCAAGGTATATGAATAAAGATATGTTTAATATATGCAATGAGGCACTAGAAAGCTATTTAATTGAGCGAATTAAATTGCCTGTGTTGTGCAAAAGTATAAATTTTTGCATCGGGATTTGCAAAGCCTAAATCGTAGATGGTGCCATTTTGGAAGTACCTGCATGTGGGTGCATATGGTCTCACACGCGAGCTCTATACAGCCAACTTGCATGCGCAGTACTTTTCGTAATTAAGAATTTTATTATGTATCTTTGCCAAGGTATACGAATAAAGATATGTTTAGTGATTGAGGAAGTGAATATGTAAAATGTTAAAATTTTCAAATATAACACCATTTGAACTACTTTTAAATAGCTATATATTAAGCACATTGTATAAAAATTACAACTTAAAATGTCAGCAAATTGGGTCATCATGGGGTTGGCTTAAACCAGCCGCATGTCTTCAGGGTTGAGCTGGGTCTATATTTTCAAATTGTGAGTCCCAAACTAAATTCAGTTATTTCTTATCATTGTCCTCTTGGTGTTCTTGCTGTTCTTTGAGTGGTAATTAACGCAGCAATCTGGAGGACTAAGAGTCGTGACATGCAACAACAAGAATCAAGATAACCTTAAGTAACATAATTATCCGTGTCTGAGAGACGCAGAGACAGCTTGAATCTTGGTTCTTGAATGAGTGAATGAAATAAATAACAGCTGAGAATGTGAAGGGTGGAGAATTTAAGGTATACACAAAAATGTTAACTTATTGTATGCTCATCAATCAATCCTCTTGTCTTTACAAAACAGTAATCAGTTTTAGATAATAAAAAAAAATTGGAATGTCATAAATCAACCTGAACAAAGGATGCAGCAGGCCGAACATTAGAAAATCAAACTAAATGTAAAGAAACCTTGATTATTTGTTCCTTTACAAATTCAAATCTGAATAAAGAATAAACAACTCTCTTAATTCTTCTCTCTGCTAGGAAATTCCTATGCATAGTTGCAAAGGCCAAAAGCACAAAAGCCTCCATTTTTACACCTATTGTTGCAGCCTCCACTGTGACTTCAATTAAAGGAAGGGTTTATACATTTGGCATTGCAGCATACTTGATTGTATTTGCATTTCTTCCCACAGGATTAAAGCGATCGGTTAAAATATTCACACACTTCTTCTTGCAGCAGTAAGTCCCTGGACTTCCCTTAGCATGGCAAATCGTAGGAAACTTGTTAAAAGTCATTCGACGAGCTTTTCTTTTCTTTTGAGCAAGTATGCGATCGAATTCATGTTTATAACTAGAATCAGAATCAGTTATTTCATCAGGTTTTTCAGTCAATTCATAATCCATATCATCGTCTTCTTTGAGTGGCAATGCAGCAATCTTGAGGACAAGAACCAAGAAAACAGCAAGAATCAAGAAAACCTTAA
>CAOGCB011438906.1:0-11039 GCA_948266635.1 Cnidoscolus chayamansa | reverse complement strand
AAAGAGAGTGGATGGGCATAAAGCAAAGTTGGATACTTGACGTGGTGTGTTATATTTTTGATAGCAAAAATCACTTTGCCTAATTGTCATTTTAAGCAACCACTCGATACTAGTCACCCCTCTTGCCTTTCTACTTTTATGTATTTTTACACATCTTAAATTTTTAATAAAAAGAATTTTCATTTTTTTTAATCCCTTTTAACTTATACATCAAATTATATTGATTGTTAAACTTTTTTTAGCAGTTTTATTATTATTCAATTTGGAAATAGTTGATAATTTAAAAAATAACTCTTCTTATTAAAAAATAACACATATTTCTAATAAGATTATCAATCAATAAATCACAAAACACTTGAAAAATATAATACGACTCCCCGACTGCATAAGCCGTACACTAAAAAAACTGAGAAATCCTTGAAAATAAGCATAAGCATAAGCATGAAATCCTTGAAAATAAGAAGTATAGGTTAAAAAAATCGAATTAATTTAAATTTGATTTTATTATCTAATTTTTATAAACAAAAAAAATTTATAGGTAATTGAAGAAGGATAGTGTTGTCTTTGCACATGGGATGAGGTCCAATAAAAGAGAAAAAAGGTTAGAGAAAAGGATCAAAAGCTATAAAGCGTATGGTAACGTTAACGTGTACGTGCGTGTGCATCATATTCATGTGTCTGTCCTCTCGGTCGGTGGCCAATCCACTCATTTCCATAAACATCAACAACGTTCACTTGCCCAATGGCCCCACCAATCCATGTACTCCTTTTTTCAGAATTACATATTTGCCCTCAGCCATTTTAACACCAAAGCAAGCTATTTTTTTTATTTAAATTTAATTTCATTTAAAAGGTGAAAAATTAATTAATTTTTAGTTAAATAAAAAAAATCAAGAAATTTAGTTTGAAAAATAGTGAAATTGAGATTTTTAATTTTTTTATCAAGTGAATGAATATAAAATTTAGGATAAAATATCTTAATTGAGTTAACAACAAAATATGCAAGTTCTAGTTGAATTAAATCAAATTAAATTAGATTTTAATTAATTAAATTAAATTAATTAAATTAATTTGAATATAAAATTGAATTGAGTTAGATTTTGATTTCAAGCCTATCTTAATCAAAGGTCTAATGGTGCAATAGGATGATTCAATAAATGAAGCTAGAGAAAGATGTTGACAATATAACAAAAATCCAATGCTTTTCCTACTATGTACTATGTTTTTGTATTAAAATTTATGAGAGAATCTTTTATTATTCAAATAAATTTATTTAATATAAATTTAAATTAATATCGGATGATTTATAAAAAAAAAATAAATAAAATTCACCTAATTTATTGCCTCTGTGACAAACTCATTATAATTTAGACTTGCGAAATTTATTAAGTTGGGTGGATTTATTATTAATGTCCCCTAACAAGAAAAAATGATTATCTGATTGTTTTGGATCAAAACCATAATCATTTTTTGCTCATGGCAAAATTGATAATGATGGTTTTGGAGGATTAATCATGAGAATTTGGTTCTGTTGTATCATGAGTCTTGTGTTGAGATAAAGTTGTTATTGATGACACGTATTGCTAACTGAATGGGGGTCGGTGTCGGATGGTGTGGTCGTGAGTGTAGAGGATAATGGGAACAAAAGCATGCAAATGGAAATAGGACTACAACGGCTCCAAGAGAGGAAAAAGTGGCTTAGCCTCCTCGATTCTACAAAAGAAGAAATAAATAGTAAGAGACTAAAACACCCCCGTCATGGTTGCTTTTACGGAATGAGATTTTATGTTCCTATGACCGTTATTGTCCTTTCACTTTGAAAAGAACCAGGGTGGATTCTCTCCGCCACGTGTAATTCCACCTCACCGTAAAAAGAAAAACCAAATAGGTTTGCTTAATTAAAAAAAAAAAAAGAAAAAGAAGAAAAGGAAAAATGCGGCGAGTGATGACGTCAGCAGTAGAGCAAGCAGATCTTGCAGCCGAAAGAAGCTTGCTTCGCTTCGCTTCCTACACGCACTGTGTTTTCCGCTTTTTTTTTTCTTTCTTTCCTCCTCTTCTCCCGAGCGGAAGAAAACTTTTACAGCCAAATCTAAGAGCGAAGAAGAGATGAACGTAGGGAAAGGAGAAGAGAGGAAGAAGACAATGAGAGCAACCCAGAAGAATTCACTATGAAAGCTCATACTCATCATCATTATTTCAGCTTCTTTTTTATTCTATTATTATTATTGACCATATCATCGTCATCTTCTCTGCCAGAAGCTGAAACTGCTGCAGCTACTGATCCCAAAACTCAGAGAAGAATCCTCCACCAGCCTTTATTCCCAGCCAGCTCAGCCCCACCACCTGGGGCAGACCCAACATCATCACCACCGCCTCCGCCTGACAACCAGGATTTCCCTACCCCAGACCAACCCTTCTTCCCTGAGGTCCCAACTGGGCCGACCCCGGATCAAGGTCAAACCCCACCAGCATCACCAGCCAATGGCACCATTCCAATCCCAACAGCGACACAACCAGCGAAACCAGCTAGGAAAGTGGCAGTTGCAATCTCTGTTGCAATTGTCACTCTGGGAATGCTATCGGGTCTCGCATTCTTTTTATACCGCCACCGGGCTAAGCACCCAAGTGAGACTCAGAAACTCGTCGGAGGCAATTCTCAAAGATTCCCAGATGAATCTGTAGTCCCCAACTCGAGTGTTCTTTACATGGGCACTGTGCAGCCAGCTGCCAGGATATCTGGGGAAGTAAATGGAACAACAAATGAAGCCAATGTTTCTCCTTATCGGAAGCTAAATTCTATCAAGAGATCGGATCGGTATAGGCCTAGCCCTGACTTGCAGCCTCTGCCTCCATTGCCTAGGCCGCCTTCTCAACATGACAATGACGATGAAAATTCTCCATCTTCTTCAGTTTCATCGTCGGACGAGGAGAGCCACGGGACGGCATTTTACACTCCGCACGGCTCTTCCATCAGCAATGACGATGTTTATTTCCCGCCGTTGGCGGTTTCGGCTTCCCGTCCGGTTACAAATAGTACCTGGGCGAAGCCTGCTAATGGTAGTTCTGTTCCTCATTCTAAAAGGATTTCCCCAAAGTCGCGATTCTCTTCGGTTTCTTCGCCGGAAATGAAGCACGTCATCATACCGACAATACAGCAGCCAACACCGCCACCGGGACCACCGAATCCACCATTGCCTCCAGCACTAACCCAGCAGGATCGTGCTGAGAATACTGAGCCGGGTTCGTATACACCCAAAAAGCCAAGATTCTCACCCCCTCCACCACCACCTAATAGGGCCCTTCTTCAATCATTAAACAACCAACAATCAAGTAAAATTCAACCTCCGCCTCCACCACCGCCTCCGCCGCCTCCTCTTCCGCTACGGGCATTATCAACTCCAAGAAAAACTGGATCCTCGGAAACAGCTAAAACAAGCGTTTCTTCAACGCCTGCCACCGTATCATCTAAGCAACAGTCCTGGACATCAAGCCCCAGAGCCATTTCAAAGACTGAATCTCCAAGAATTATAGAGCAAATCAATAGAGAGATCAGTTCCTTACAGAAAACTGATGCAGAGGAACAGGATGGAGCAAAGCCCAAGTTAAAGCCTCTACACTGGGACAAAGTGAGGGCAACCTCAGACCGAGCCACAGTGTGGGACCAGCTAAAATCCAGCTCGTTTCAGTAAGTGAAATCAGTAGCTTAAGGCAGTACTAAATATAGAATTACCCATGAAAGAAATTTATCAACTTATGATTATGTGATTCATTTGACATTTATCACTTCCTTTGGCAGATTAAATGAGGACATGATGGAGAGTCTTTTTGGCTGCAATTCAATGAATTCAGTTCCAAAAGAAGCCACGAGAAGGTCAGTTCTGCCTCCTGTTGTCCAAGAGAACAGAGTGTTGGATCCAAAGAAGTCACAGAACATTGCCATCTTGTTAAGAGCACTGAATGTGACACGAGATGAAGTCTCTGAAGCTCTTTTAGATGGTGAGTGGTGTTTTATTTCCCCTCTTATACAGCAATTAGACTTGTCAGGCTGCTTCTTTCTTTCCAACTTAATTATTTATTCATCTTAAAATAGTCGTCTCATACCAGGTTAAGAAGATTATAAGAATATTAGTATAATCTATATTCATTATTTTCTTTGTTGACAAATATAATAATCAAAGAGAACAGAAGTGTGGAAACCTGGCCTATAACATCCACTGTAAAGAGGGAGAGACTAGATTGAAAAGGAATAAGTTCAAGCTATCCAAGACTAACAGTTGTTGATTTTTGCTAAATGATGGGATAGCCAGTTCGCTTTGCTCAAGAACCATTTCAAGCAAAAATATTTCTGCCTACATTATTGTTTATGTTGCAATAGGGTGTTACTGTAGATGGGGCTAAATTTTATCTCAGCATCTGGCCATGACTTCTGACTGGTGACATAGTGCAAAATATATTTCCTTAGCTTCTCTGAAGTCCAGAAAATGAAAAGGAAAGATGAGGTGTTAAGACAGGAATAATAGTTGAAGGGCTTACGATGGAAGTTATCATCATTACCAATTAAAGATGTTAGAATAAAGAATTTTAAGAACTATTATACCACAAGCATTATTGTGTTAGTCTTCCTTTAAGATAATTGCTGCTAGAGAGGGAGAGAGAGAAAGAGAGAGAGAATATATGAATTACAATAGTTCTAAAAGAATTTGCGAGAGACTCCATTCTCCTAAAATTCTTGTGTCTTAATTTACAAGTTAGCTTACATATATTTTTTTTTTATATATAACTGGATTGAAAATATCTGGCAATTTCTTAGATATAGTATAGCTTATAATTCCTTCCTTGTGACTCACATACGTCTTTAAAGGGTTTCCTATCAGATCAAAATGCTTTATGTCGTACTTTAAACCACTTGAATTCTTTTCTTCATGGTTAAGATATGTCATCAAGTTCACTTAAATAATATGTACTTTGCATGCTTTGCTTTAGTTGGAGAACAACACAATTATCTTCTTAGTGATAGTTACAGTTGTCATATTCCTAGATTGACAATTCTTCTTCCCTTATAATAAACATGATCGTGATTTCTCAGTTTCTTTTTCCCTAGATGGTTTTATTCATCTACTTTCGTCAGTTTACTTATGTAAAAAATGTTCAGAGAAAAACAGACAGTGGACAATATGAAAATAATAGGTACGCAGTTGTACTTGTACCTTATGTTTCCTTTAAAACTCTCTTCTTTCGTATTCCTGAAAAGAAAGTAAAAAATGTTGACCAAATGTTAGAGGCCAGTCATGTTCCAAGATGAATGTATTCTAAATAATACCTGGTTTCTGCTCAGGGAAAAACAAATTATTGTTTATTTAAGCTTTGTCTCAAACCGAGCTAATATAGTAGTAGTAGACAACAAAATATCAAGCAGGAGTTCTTTTTGTAGTCCAACAACACAAGCCAAATGGTTAAGAATGAATTTACGAAGAGACATGGATTAGTAATCTTTTTCTTTCATGTATAATTATTGTTTAATTGTAGTTATGGGCGAATTATTTTGTCTCTTCACATGACAAGAATCATCTGTTGGATTTCCCCCCTCAACTATTTGGTGTGGCTTTGTGGACACTGAAACCTATAGAAATGATTGTCTATAACTTGAACCTGGGAAACTTATTCAACAAAGTGAATTTCCGCTTATTTGTGCCCCCTAACTGCTCAATGTTAACAGCACAAGATCTATGCAGTTCCCCGTGCCCCCCACACACTCATGCATACACACATACATACATACAATTTTGCTGTTGGATCCTAACTTTCCAGTTTAGTAACATCACATACAATGCCGTGTATGTTTGGAACAGGCAATCCAGAAAGCTTGGGTGCTGAGCTTTTGGAAACTTTGGTAAAGATGGCACCGACCAAAGAGGAAGAAATAAAACTTCGAGAATACAGTGGTGAGACCTCCAAACTAGGTTCTGCAGAGCGATTTCTCAAGGGAGTACTTGATATTCCATTTGCTTTCAGAAGAGTTGAAGCCATGCTATATCGAGCCAATTTTGATACAGAAGTTAAATATTTGAGGAAAGCTTTTCAAACGCTAGAGGTAACTAGGCTAAAAGCTTACAACTGATGAGTTTAACTCTTACTTAGAAGTTATTGCGATCAGTATTTTTTAATCTTTCGAATTCTGCGATCACTATCTCCTTGAAACTTAATCCTGATTATCTACGTATCCATAGGCAGCAAATGAGGAACTGAAAAATAGCCGGCTATTTCTAAAACTTCTTGAAGCTGTTCTCAGAACAGGGAACCGGATGAACGTTGGCACCAACCGTGGTGATGCTAAATCATTTAAACTTGATACACTCCTAAAACTTGTAGATATAAAGGGAACTGATGGAAAGACAACATTGCTCCACTTCGTGGTTCAGGAAATCATTAGATCTGAAGGTGCAGGTACTGATTCTACACATGAGAACCCTCAGGAAAGTGCACACTCCAAGTTTAGGGAGGATGATTTCAGGAAGGAAGGATTGCAAGTTGTGTCTGGACTGAGTAGAGATCTTAGCAATGTCAAGAAGGCAGCTGGGATGGACTCTGATGTTTTAAGTAGCTATGTTTCGAAGCTTGAACTGGGGCTTGAGAAAGTCAGATCGGTTTTGCAATATGAGAAGCCAGATATGCAGGGTAAATTTTTCAACTCAATGAAGCTGTTTCTAAAAGAGGCCGAAGGGGAAATCTCTAGAATCAAAGTTGATGAAAGAAAGGCTTTATCACATGTGAAGGAGGTCACAGAGTACTTTCATGGGGATGCAGCAAAGGAGGAAGCGCACCCTTTAAGGATTTTCATGATTGTAAGAGATTTCCTAACCATATTGGATCATGTGTGCAAGGAAGTGGGAAAGATGCAGGATAAAACAATGATGGGTTCTGCCAGATCCTTTCGAATATCTGCAAGTGCTTCACTACCAGTTCTCAACAGATACAATGCCAGACAAAATACAAGTTCAGATGAGGAAAGCTCTTCTCCTTGAAACCATGTTTATACGAAACACAGGAACTTTTAGGAGGATAACCAAATAGCCTATACTTAAAGTGCTTATAGGATTCATTTTGTATTGAAGCAGCAGCGTGGAATATCTTTCTGTTTTCATCACAGGCATGTCAAAAGAAGCAGGATGTCGGAGGAGAAAAGGAAATTCAAAAATGGTCTTCATTATCTAGAAGATCCTGGTTCACACTCGGATGGAATTATTATTTTGTAACAGAAGCAGCAACACATTTTGTATGAGAATGATTTATATATAAGCCATCCACAGGCCAAACATTATTGTATGATAATAACATTTGCAATTTTGTTGGAAGGCTTTACCCAATCAAGAAAGAGTCCATTGGTGTGAATCAGACAATCAAGTTTTTTTCTTGCCTTTTTGGCCAAAAAGGAGAAATGGGGCATCGCAATTTTTTCTCTGAGAAGAAGAAGACATCAAATACATCTGTTCGTAGGTTTCTCCATTGAGGCCAGAATTTCTAGTACATTATCAAGAAAGCAGAATGGTTTGAAGTTGCTTACAGTAATTTTGCCTGAATGTATTTGATATTCACCAATAAATAATAACACTGTGTCTTTGTTGGTGCTATCTGATCTTCTATTGTTGCAGACATCTAGTACCTGCTAGAATTGGACACTTGTTTTTACGTTCCTTCGAACCAAATAAACCAAGAGAGTAAATGTACCAGACAACCTTTGTCATGGATGGAATATTTGAGAATACAATCAATTGAATGCGAACGAGCACCAAATGATATGTGATTAAGCAATTATATCTTTAGTTCATAAATTGAAACTAAATTATATTTACACCAAATACGTTGCATAACAGGTCATAGATTTTAACTCTTAATCTTATTCCAGGGGAGGAAAGTGTTTAATATCTCAATTTAGTATAACTGCAATGTTCTAGCATAAAATCTAGTTCATGAAGAAATACCGTAAGGCTAAGCTAAAGAAGCAATTTGTTTGGGTGGTGAGAAAATGAAGAAAAAGCGATAAATGGGACATGCGCAGTTGGTTTAGAATGGCGGGAGCTTTAGGACATGTGCAAAAACTTGCTAACAAAAACACGAGTCAGGTACATTGAGGTCCAACACCAATTCAATTGGTGGGGTCCTCCTGAATCGGGTTGATAATGATGTACATCTCCCTATCAACTTTCTAAAAGTAAGATGTCGGTGGAAGTATTCACTACGTATACATAACATAACCACATTATTTAAGAATGTTAGGAGAGACTATTTTATATTTACCCATTTAATAACTTTGCTATCTAATATTTCATATTGTAATTTATATTATTCAACTTGTCGGATCTTTCAACTCATTATTCATCATTTAATTAATTTATTAAAAATCATTTAAATTTTTGTTTCTACATCATGCAATTCCCTTGCATCTCCAGCTTAGCTTAGTGGTAAGCATCTGGCAGAGTTGGTACAAGGAACAAGATCGAGTTAAGGATCATCAATATCTACCTCTCAGGAATGCTAATCTATAAAGTTTACAGGAACTGAAAATTCCAAGAGACACTTAAACAAACCAAGAATACCAACATCAAATTAAAGCCTTCTCATCGATGAAATCACTTGTGTGATTTCCTTAACAACAAAAACATTTCATATTTCATAGCTTAGATCGATACACAGAATCATGATGTTTACATGGTAGTTTATTTCTCATCATTTTACACCAGGCTTTCTGGGTTGATCCTGCTTCCCAAAATCAATTTACACCAGCAAGATTTTCTTTTTTTTCATCATTCATATCAAGAAGAGCAGGAAATTGAAGATGAAAAAAATGGGGAACCTCCAATTTTCTTTGTTCCAAGAATCTTTTTCACTAGAATTCTCCACTTCACCTCATCCTTCTTGCTTTGGTTCCTAATCCTCACCTTGAAATTCCTGCAAAATCACAGTTTTTGCTTCAGATTTTTACTTGGGATGTTCTCAGGATCAAATACTGGAAGGAAATTAAAAGGCATACCTGCATAGAGGAACTCTGCACACATTGGAATCAGCGCAGAGACGAGAGTGTAGCTCTAACAGCTGCCACATTCTCTTGCAATGAATGCAACCTCCAGGTACTCTCAGCTTGCAACCTGCAAAATGGCGGACAAGCAATTCGAGGCCCTTGCATGCTGAATAAGGGCACGGTGCCTGAGTCTCTCTGAAATCTTTATCATATGGTCCTATTGTCCTGCAACCTTCTCCGCATATATGAACAAGAGCCTCCATTGCCTCGTATAATTGCAAATAGATCTTCCTCTCATTTAATTTCCTAATCCTCTCTTTTTTCCTCTGCAACGGCACGTAGAAGTCCAATCAATATATATATACATGCTGCACCACCAAGAAATTAATAAGAAATCTTACATTGTCTACATCAGCCATGGAATCAAGAAGCTCCTTTTCGAGCACAGGGTGGCTGTGCTGCATCGCTTTCCATCCTTCTGTAGTGGAAATTTCCTGGAAGTTGCTCACAATCATACGGTGACTGATGAGGCTAAGCCGAGGAGCATCGCATAGTAATGCAAGCTGAAAGATGTCGACTACGTTGTCTGTTGTAAGAAAGCTTTGCTCTAACTTGTGAACGCATATTTTCTTCAGCTCTGGAACCACAAAAACGTGTGAGAGCACCAATAAGTGCAACACGAATTCCTCCATTTCTTCTTTCTCGTAACTGCACAAACAACATAAATTGATATATCAGATAATGAAGCATCTCAGTCAAGTTGATAAAGATGGATTGATGAGGAAAAGAATTCGTACCAAGAAGAGTATAAGAATCGAATAAAAACACGAACAGCATCATGAGGAACGCCTTGAATTGAGATTGATCGATGTCGAGTTCGGATTTTTGCTTGCTTTAACAGGCCTTTTATGACAGGAGAAGCCATGCCCTGAAGGAAGATTAAAGACAAATTGATAACCCCATTTCCTGTTTATTCAGAGAGATTTATGCAAAATTTCTTACAAGAACAGTGGCATGCGCATAGATGGAGCCACCCTTGCCGGTGCTAATTTTAACATCTGCTTTATACCCTTCATCAAACAAGCGTTCCCACATATCCTTGGTTCTGGTGGAGACACGGCTATGTCCCCTTAACGTTTGGCCCTCCATCGTTAATTGTCTCCGATGGTAGCAGCTGGTCTTCGACGGACCAGGTAATGGGGGTGGTGCTGGATACCCTTTCTTGTCACATATCCCTTCCATTTTGCCCATCAGATTACAAGCACCTCTTCTGCAGGCAAAAATACGAATGAATAATTGAAAAAACAAAGAAAGAACGATTGAAATGTGCGACCATTTTTGCGTTAGAGGGTGATAATAATCGGAACAGAAAAGAGAGATGACATACCTGTTATTTGGAGAGAAAGAGCAGGAAAGATCACTTCCTTTATCCGTTGGAAACAACAAACTGGATAAATCTATTTCTCTCTGATCTTTCAAAATGAGAGAAAGAATAGAAAAAGATAAAGAAAGGAAAAGAAGATAAAAGAAAAGAAAGGAAAAGAGATCTCTCCTCACACTCTAAAGAATTACAAGAATTGTATTGCGAGGTGAAGGTATAGAGATCTCTTTCCTCTTTCTGTTTCTTTTTTTTTTTTCTCGCAGACAGGAGAAGGTCAGGAAACCAGAGTAGATTTGCGTAGATAATTGATCATCAATATTGAAAATCATATTGATGTCTCTCTCATTCTTACCTGTCATTCATCAAATCGGAAGGTCACTATTTACTACTAATTTATTCATGGGTGTCTTCAGCTGACTCACGTACACATAACCATCGTTCATGTCCTAATCCATTTCTCCACGCCCCTCTTATTTTTTTTTTATGGTTTATTAGTGATTACGATATTTTTCTCTATTTGCCCATCTCCTGATATTTTTGAGTTCAGTTCAATGTATTAACTCACCAACCCCAGAATGAGTAGAATATAAATGAATTTAGCTATGTCAATTTAAATTTAATTTATTTAATAAATAAATTAAA
>CAOGCB011438818.1:0-19641 GCA_948266635.1 Cnidoscolus chayamansa | reverse complement strand
TTTTTTTTCTTAATTTTAATTTTAATTTCAATATCATTGAAATTTTTATAAATTTTAAATAAGTATTTAAAAAAGATTTTCTCATCTTCTCTCCCTTCTTATTTTTATTTAATTATTAAATAAATACTTTAATTATATAAGTAACATAAAAAAATTTTAGGAATTAATTATTATTATTATTATTTTTTTGTACTATGGATGTATCTCTTTTTTATACTTTAAATATTAAAATAGATAAGATAAATATAAATATTAACTGACATGTAACAATTCATAAATTTATTAAGTTTAACTTTAATTGTAATTTATTATTTATATTAAATTTAAATATTAATTATTATAAGTCACTATAATGAATTTAAAATTATAGTTTAATTACATATTGTTTAAAGTTAATTTCAAAAATAAAAAAATATAAATAATTATAACGCAATCTAGACAATTCATATGTTTATCATTTCATATTTATTTATTTAAACTCTATTTATTTCATAAAAAAATATTCATTATTAATTGCAATATAAAAAAAAGTTATTAATAAAATTTATAAGCATAAAAAGCTATTGTTATTAATAAAAATTTCAAAATAAAAAAAATGATTTTCTCTCCTCCAAAGAAAACAAATTCTATTTAATTATAACACATATTTTTATTAATCAATTTTCTTAAATGCTCTCAAATATCCAAAAAAAATAAATAAATAAAATGCAAGCAAACAAAAATCAAGTACACTAAGTTAAAAGTGCACATAAAAACTAGCTTAGACTGATGGAAGATGGGGAGCTATTGATGGAGAGAGGGAGAATGCATGGAAGGGAGCATCATATGGTAGGTGGAAGAAGATGAGCGAAGACTAAAAGAAAAATAATCATTATGTTAATAATAAAATATTAATTTGACTGTAAATAGTCGAAAAAAAATTGTCTGTTTATGGTAATGAAGCCTTCAAACCTGAAAAGGTTTTAAGCATATCATACCTAGGAGACGTCTATCAAGAACAATGGTTAAAATATAAGGCAAAACTACTTCTTTTCATGACTCTCCCAGAACCAGAGTCATGGCAAGAGATAACTCTTCATAACAAGGCCACAGTTTTCAGATTTGAAGGATAAAGCTCTGCCCTAAAATGCCTGGGAACTGACTTTTATTTTTCTGAAGGAAATTCTACCATACCTTTGTTCTTAACATAGTAAACTCTACTTTGCAAATAACCACCATACGACAAACAATTAACTGCTCATTTTGTGATAAAATCAACACAAGCATAGAAGAAGCCAACCAAAAAACACAGAAGCATCCATAAATGCACTCCTAAGGTACATGTCTCACTATCTTTTTCCTCAAATGCCTCCTCTCTTTCAACTACCAGTTATGTAGGCCTCTCATTCTGTTTGTCCGCAGAGAATCTAAAATAAACCATCTATTTTTGCAATCAAGAATGAAGCTGTTCTTGCTTTTCTTATATAATCCAAGCAAATGGAATTAAAATCACCCTGCATCAGCTTTCACGAGCCAGCAAAATGACAATTTGCTATAATTTACTAATTTCAAAATGATCAGATTTCGATCCACTTAGGATCTATTGAAGAAAGCACTTTTTTTTAAAATTATATCAACTAGAGAGTATTGAAAAATAATTTAAAATTAAATTTGATAAGCTGTATTCATAAGAACAATAAAATAATAAACAGTTGTTCCCAAAACAACCTTTTTTCATCTTACTGTCAAAGACTTGAAGGGTAAAATCAGAGTAAACACAATTTATATTATGAAAGAATGTGTGTGCATCAATGAAAATAAACATTATGGCAAAAATCCAGCAATTAAAATGTCACACAAACCCAAAAAATAGAATACGATATTATGCACGATTCAATCCTTTATACAATGAATCATGGTGTTAATTCAGAGAAAGATGAAAGGAGAATTGCCTCAGTCAAAATTCACAAAGATGTTACTATGGTGAAGATGGTGTATCAGCATGACATGAGAGTAAGATTAAAGCTTTGAATCCTTAAAACTTTATCTTAATAGTGTCATTTATCAGATCACAAACACTTCAAGATAAAGTTTTCTTTGTGCTTTAGATTAATAAAACATAAACAAAGTTTTATCCATTCTCCGTGCCAAAAATAAAACCATTGCCTCTAACTACAAGCTGCAAGAAGTTCAAGATGATCCCATTTCAAAAAGAATAGTATCTCCTTTACATAATCAACTAGGCGCTTGAATTGATAATGAATTTATTTTCATTAATAGTTAATGCCAAAGCTCAAAGCTATTCAGGGATTAGCTATTCAGGGATCATATAATCACCTCAACATTGACAACCTTAGCAGCAGGAAAAAAATTCAGGGAAAAAATATTAATACCCCCTTGCTAAATCAGTGCTCCAATAATGATTTCCATTTATCAATTATGCTAAAGATTGCAGTATTCTACATCAGAAAAAATTACAGAACCCAGACAGAAAAAGAAGGTAAGAAATTTCATTCCAGTACCACAGTAGCCCCCAATTCTTTGAGCTTATCAATAATGTGATTGGCCTCCTCTTTAGTGACCCCTTTCTTCAAAACTACAGGCGCTTTCTCAACTAAATCCTTAGCCTCCTTTAAACCCAAATCCGTAAAGGTCCTAACTTCTTTTATAATCTTGATCTTCGCAGCGGCATCGAACTTCTCCAGTTTAATATCGAAAGCCGTCTTCTCCACCGCTGGCTTGGCATCCGATGGAGCGGATCCAGGGGCAGCTGAGCCCGATAAACCGGTACCAGAGAGAGCGGGGCCATATCGATGGAGGCCCATTTTGTGGCGAAAGAGAATAGCATAGTCGTGTCTCTCAAGCTTAGTGAGGTCAAGTAGCTCGTCGGCAATGCGCTCTAGTTTCTGGGTTCGAGCCTCGGATGCGGTGGAGGTTGCAGAAGCAGCGCAGAGGGATCGAGAGATGGGTTTTTTAGTGAAGGTGAAAAGTCTGATGAGGGATTTGGAGCTCATTTTTGAGGCTATAGAGTGCATTTCTGTGGAGGATTTTAGAGGGTAAGCAAGGTAGAGTTTTTGGAGACAACAGAGAACAGGGAAGCTTAGCTAGGGTTCTTAGACTTGTGTATTTTAGCTTTCATTTGTTGGAAATAAAATTTAATAAAAAAAAAATCAACCCAAATGGTTATCAATTAAAAATGGACATTTTTTTCACAAATTTTATTATATTTATAAAATTAATTTACTATTAGATTGATTGATTGATTGATTCACCAAAATTGATTGATTTGATTTTAGATTGAATTTATTTTTTCAAAATAAAAATTTGAATAATAATTAAAATATTTAAATTTAATTAAAAGCATTAGTAAATTAGAAATAGATTATTATGTGTTATTCAAGAATACTTAAAAAGAATTTACGTTTATTGTTTGTGTTATTTTTTAGGAGATGATGCTCTTGTATACTTAACAACATTCAATTCTTAATTAAAAAAAATGAAAAATAACAAATCTGATATTTTTATTAATAAAAAAAAATATTCTTGTTATTAATATTTAATCTTCTTGGATTTTCTCCTTTATATCCTTTTCGTTTTGCTCAATGGTTTTACAGCTTGTATGCAAAAATTGCTTGACTAATTACTGAATTTGATCATTTTAGTTTCTATGTATGTGCATAGATTTTAGTTAGAATTTTGATGAGTTTCCATCGCATAACTATTCTGATAGAAAAAAATAGGATACATTTTGCACTTCCAACAAGAACAGGTTAGAGGCAATCAGTAGTTCAGTATGCCAGTGTTTAATTTACCTTACATTTTTTGGCACAGAAATTGGGTTGTTCTTTTTCCCTAGTTGGAAGGGGAAGAATATCACACCTTTCCTGCTTTCCTTCCAGGCACCCAGTATTTCATTTGCTGATGGTAACTTAGATGCATGAGAATCATCAACCTTGTTTATGGGTATTTCATGTTCCATCTGATCAGAATCTTGGAAGGCTCCATCTAAACAATCTGTAGATGAACCAGATGCTACTTCATCAACAAACGCCTCCATATTGGTATAGTTGGCTATTCCATCTTGGTCAGTATTCGAGTAGTTCTGTGAGCTCGATATATCATATTGATCCTCACCGGCCTCTCTGCAAGTACTGCAGTGATTAACAGTTTTATTAACAATCTGATCCTCTTTCATATCTGGAGTTCTATTTACTATACTTGCACAAGAAATTGAGATCTCTGTTCTCTCGTCACTGATCATTTCCTTACTGTCAGTATCCAAGCCTAAATCGTCAGTGTCTTTGATGCCTGAAGCAATGGAACTTGATAAGAATGCTGATTTGCCACATTCACATAGAGAACGCAGTGATCTTGACAAGTTTGCTACTGTGGGCTCTGATGCTGCATCAGAATTACCAAGTACATCAAGCAGGTTCTCTAAAATATCCCTAGTGATTTTATTCTCATTCTTTTGAAAAAGTTCTGTCCACTGCCTTTCACTGATTTGAAATGGGGCATGAGCTACAGTGTTTATCAGGATGAGAGCTCTCTCATACTTCTGTTGAGCTGTGGCTTCAAATACCATTTCAGTGAATAGGGAAGGATGAGGAATGTCTCCAGCTTCCAAAGCTGAATCAAATGCATGCTCCAGAATATGACCCTGCATTAACAAAAAGCAAGTAGAACTAATATCTGACTGTGCATTGAGCTCCTGAAGTAATTTAAGACAATAGGCTCATATGATCAAAATTTAAATGACAAGCCTTCAAAGATCAAAGAGATGAATAACAACCTTTCCAGCTCTAGATGCTTTCACAAGTAGTGATGCATGCTTAGATTGATCTAGTTGATTCCCAGAGAAGACCATTTCCTTGTACACAAGTTCAAAGTATTCCCATTGAAGAGCACTAGCAGATGCCTCTAGCATTGAGCTATATGTGTACTCATCAGGTACAGGGGAAGTATCACCACCATCGGCTCTCTTAATTTTCTCAAATAACTCCTTAGCTTCAGAGAACAAATCATTCCGACCATAGACTTTTAGCATAATATTTATCGTCCCTATGTTAGGCACACAATGCCTTCTCATGCATTCAAAGATAGAAATGCAATCACTAACATGTCCACCATCCAGGGAAGACATTATCATCCCAGTGAAAGTAACCTCCAAAGGCTTACAACGAAGGTTTTTCATCCTCTCAATCTGCAAGTGCATCGTTGTAAAGGAAATGAAACTTTTGGCACATAAAAGATTAGCTATACGTTAGCCATATAGGTCACAACATAAGAGAATCAAAAGCTAACTAAGAAGAGACATGATTCAGCAAAGCCATATTTAAGCGTTGTAAAATCTAAGAACAGCACATTCAAATTCTATGATTTAAGACTAACCTCTGGAATAGCATCCTGCCACCTCCCATAGTAGCAAAGGCAGCAAGATAATTCATAATATACGCTGGCAGTTCCAACCACTCCTCTTTGTTCCATATCTCTCACTACTTGCATAGCTTCATTGACTTTACCTTCCTCCCAAAGAGTTCTGACAAGAACTGGGAGGTCACAACACAGATGCATTAGAGATCAAATATTAACACTTTCCACGAAAGGAAAAGGGACCAAATAAACTACCTTTATATGTAAGTGCTTTTGGAGCTTCTCCACTTCTGTTCATTTTCCTAAATAACTCATGGACAAGGTTATACTTGCCAGAATGCAGCATTACCTTAAAAATAAAAACATTTCCTGTAAGCCTTATATATGCATAATTTGAGAAAAATTGGCACCTTCGATGTATAAATTTATTTTCTTAACCAAAATAACAACGCAAGTTAGACAGAAAATTGTCTCTCTGTGTTTTGGAAGTCTCAACATCAATGTTTCATTGCTGGACGGCTACTTATTACAAACGAATGACTATTTTACTTTTCATATTTTCTTAAATTATTTGAGAGGGAAGGAGGAAGGAAGGAGGAAAGGAAAAGACTAGTTTTTAATCGCTTCTTGTTTGGAAAGGAACAAGAAAAAGGAGAGGTGAATTAACTTCCCCATGCTTACACCTAATTGGAGGGAAGACGGGAATGCAACTTACTCTTCCCTTCTATCACTTATCTCCTCACCCCCATCCTAACAAGTTATACATGAAAGAATACAACACATTTCAAACTGCTTCTGTTACTTATGATTTTAGATGTGGTCCGTTTTTGGCCATAGAAAAATTTCACAAATAACCTGTCCCAGGATAATTATTTTAAGAAAGATTCACAATAATTATGATGAAGAAAATACCAATGCAAATTGAATGGATTCATCTAGGAAGTAAATAAAAGACTCGTGATTCCATGTTTAGTAGAATATGCCTACAGATGTATTGATCTGGAAATTACCTCCATTGCTAATCCATAAGTAGCTCCATTGGGCTTAAGACCACTCTTTCTCAACTGCTCAAACACCCATGAAACCCCCTTCCACTGCTGGGACGGAATACAGGCATTCAGTACCTAGCAAAAAAAGGTTGGAATGACCAAGTTATACATTGATATGTAGATAAGCACCTTAGGAAATTTAAACAAATGAGAAGATGATTCTTTCTTACAGCATTATAAATAACTAAATCTGGTTCAAGGACAGGGTCACGGTTCTTGAGGTGCACATGCTTAATTCTTTTAGAAGGTTTTTGCCTCAGACGTTCAATAATTTTAACCAGCTCTTTGAGAATGCCAGCTTGACCAAGTGTAACAGCAATAATATGATATGCAGCCATGTCAGGATATATGCTGTAGTCTTCCTGAAAGACTTACAAGAATTAATCCAGCAATTGAAAGGTAAACTATAAATGTATAAATGAATAAAAATTAAAAGAAAAAAAGTGTGAAGCAGCAAAGTCTAAAAACAATTACACGCATCAAATTAAAAATGCAGAGAGCTTCTTGTGGCCTTCTTTGCTTACTGAGCACTGACAAGAGTTTTGTGTAAACAAACCTACAAAAACAATTGATTACTTTTAATGGTAAAACATAGTTTCAGCCTAACTAGTTTGCAATGTAATCACACAATTACAAGCACGAAAAAGGAATATGCAATAAATGAATTTGACCACACTAGATGATAACCATTTTGAAGAGAAACAAAAGAAAAAAGCATTTGTAATTCCACCTTATACAAGCTAATTCATAATTTCAAAAGAAGCAATGAATTTCTCAGAGGCACCTTACAGTATACTTGAAATTAAGTTTTAGGGGGCTAGAAAGTGCTTTCCAAAACAGCAACATTTTAGATGCTATAAAAATTAAAAAAAAAAAAAGCAATATGAAAATTTTGTTCTGTTATGTTTGTATTCTTATAACTAAGATATCAAATTCAATTTTAAAATTTTCTAGCTAATATATTTATTAAAAAAGGTTTTTCTCAACACTAGCTCCAACAACAATATCAAAATGACACTTATGCTCTGTTTAATTAATTAACTGGCTTGAGAAATGTGCAAACCTCTTTCAACAAAGTAATAATGGTAAGAACAAGATAAATTGGAGGAAACCTAGTCTGGAAAAAATTGTTTATGCACTTCCATTTCGCTTATATCAAGCAAGAGACCAATTGCTCATCTAATTTCTTCACTAAACATTAGCATTGGAGGAGGAGACCTAGTTTGGCAAAAATTAGTTTATGCACTTCTATTTCTCTTGCTAATCTGAACCAAGGGACCAGTTGGTCCTCTAATTTTCTTCAATAAACTTTAAAAGAAATAAACAATCATGGCATGGGCTTAAAGTCACAATTATACCGAGGTCAAGAAACTTCCCACAATCATAACCTAACTCTACAATCAGAACTCTTGAGACAAACTGAAAAACATAGCTAAAACAAAATCGCACCTGCTCTTACAATCTCTGCGATCCTTATCATTATACACCCATTCCACGACAACCGTAGCTTGTTCCCATTTTCCCTTGTTTCCAAGCTCCTCAACAATCTTCAGCAACTGCCCTTCACTAAACTGCAACCCGGACTGCTTCATTATTTTCGCTAACTTCCAGTCTCTCACAGTCACCTCTCTGCTACTTAATCTGAGAACCCAAAAACAAAAGCAAATTGTTTCCATAAAGAGAAAAGAACGAACAGCAAATAATCCTAAATAACTAAAAAAAATTATATATTACAGAAAATGAAAAGAAATTCATAAGTATTACAGACTTATTAACAAGAAACCGAATTGCATCCTTATCACTGCGTCTTCTCTTCATCGGATCAAATTGCCTTTGATTTTTGCTTGCCAGCCAACCATCATCTTCCAGTTCAATATCATTATCCAAAACCCATTTCAAACCATCCTCAAAAATGTCCTTCAACTCTCTCAAATTCCGAGTCTTTAACTTCGGCCCATTGAACTCCTTGCTTCCACTGGCAGCCTCTCCCAATCTCGCTCTCTCTATACTCTCCCATGGCCTCCCCACCAAAAGACCGCTACTCCCAGAGCGAGACTGTGTTTTTATTGCCTTAGTGAAGCATCTGTACTCACGTTTCAAGGCTTGGAAATGGGATTCCTCTGTCAGGGCTAGCTTTTGGGAGGTGGTGAGGGGTGGGGATTGCTGGGCTTGTGCCATTTTAGTGAGTTTGCGATTGTGTTTTTGAATTTCTTTCTTGCACAGAGCGCGGATGATTCTGGGAGTTGGGTGTACGCCTTTCCTGAGGAGCCTCCGCTTGATGGCATCAATATTTGGTTGAAACTGGGGAGGATGAGGAGACGAGGAGGGAACCGATGAAGCTTCCATGACTAGAAGCAATGGATTGAACTAGCCAAGGAGAAGTGAAGTGGCTAAGCTAAGTCTTTTTGGAGTCGGGTAGACAGGTCCCTGAGTGAGTTCACCAGAATACAAAAGACCTGCCCATCAATCAGATATTTGGCATGCTAACGACTTGCCGTTCAATTTTATCCCATTAGCACGATACTGGTATCTAGCTTATGTGCCTAGTATTGCTATATGTTTTATTTATTTTGTATAACTATTTATGATAATACGTTGCTCTAGTGTGTCCGAATATTATAGTTGAATGGTGCTTGCCTTGTGCGTTTATATGCAGATTCTTGAATTTGTGCTGACTGTTCAAACCAAGTGCCCCGGTCCAAATCTAGGCACCTTTTTTTTCCAAACATGAGAAGTGCTATAGACCCAACGAATGATACTGGGAACAATAGCTTCTATTATTATCCTGGGAGGGTTTGGTTGGATACCGAGGGAAATCCGATTCAAGCCCATGGAGGAGTAGTTTTATATGATAAAATGTCAAAGACCTACTATTGGTATGAATAGTATAAAGATGGACCCACTTACCAAGCACACAAGAAAGGAACTGCTCGGGTAAGTTAGTAATTTTTAAATTATCTTACCATCAATTGTAGCTAGAATTTTATGTCCATAGTCCTCCATGCAATACTTCGTACAGTTTACATCTCCAATTGCAATTTTTTGGGCATATGCTGTGTTGGGATGATGTAGCCAATTCTAGTTAATAACATCGCTTGTGCTATTCACTATTATGAAGCTTAAACTTGGGACGAAAGTGTTGTCCACACCTACTCATTAAACTCCCTTTGTCCTAAACCACTTCATATCTTTATCTGGAACCTGTTTATCACCCTAATGTTGGATTCCTTTCACCCATATTCCCCCTATATAAGTTTGGATTTTGTTTGTGCAATAACTATTTATCAGAAAGGGAGTCATGGCAAATGCCGTGATTTGCTATGCAATTTACAATTCAGATTTAATATGAAGCTGGCAAGTGGCATCAATAAAACATCCTGCAAATGACATGTTCATTATCTAATACTTTATTGATTTAATTGTCAAAGTTCTTATAACAACCGGTCTAAGCCTTTGTTGCAGTAGCATTTACTTAAAACTACGTGTGAACCTGTTAACCAGATGACTGTAATTCTTTTCCTAAATACACACAATACATTTCAGATTACATGCTTTCACCTTCTTATATAACATAATTGAGATGTAGACATTTGTATTTTGCATCTGAGACATATGACTCTGTGTTATGTCAATTTTTGGTTAAGCAATGTGAACCCATCATTATCTATCCTAATTACAGAGCTGGCTCTATTGATGATCAAGCTCAGTATCCAAGGTCCAATTGGAGCATAGGAGTTTTTGGGAGAACATATCATCCTAAATTGATCTACCACTTGAATATGCAATTACGCATCAGCTTGGCTTTTTGGATAAAGTTTCATGCTCTTTTGGCTGGTTTTAGCAATCCTGTGCCAGTAGCTAGGCAAGACAAGGTTTTCATTGATGAAAGGGATTACTATCAAGCAGTTAAGCAGGTTATCTTCTTTTTATTCCCCCAAATTTGGTTTGGACCTTCTTATCCAAGTATGATTCTCATTAGAATTGGATAGCTTCAAGCAATTTATATGTGCCAAGAAGAGAGTGCAATGGTGAGGTTATATTGGAGGGGAATCATTGTAGTTGAAGAAACTATAACCAATAAGAGTGATGCTTGGCTATTCAAGCAGCAATGCAGTTGATTAGCATGTTTAAGACAGCATATTCTGTGTGAACCTTGTAAAGTGGTCGGTAAATTCAGATCCATATTGATTCTGCCCGCAAATGGTTTAATGTTATATAGTCCAATTTTCATTTCTTACTGGAACCTTTTGTACAAGGTAGTCAAAGACCATAGAGGACATTACTTGATCCTGTAATTCTTGTAACAACAGTACCATTTCTTTTAAGGAAAGTACTAATCAGAAGAGTGAGAAATCTCCCTCACTGCACCTAGATGCCTGAGAATATATGCTTTTGTCTTCTTGTTTTCATATGTCAGACATAATTTGTTAAGAGTTACAAACTTGTTTTTGAGCTTCCATTTTACAAGTTTAGCCTCTTGAGTTAAGCGATTCCTTGATATAGTCCTTCGGGTGCCTCTTGTGACTAGCTAAAACTTCAGCACAAGATAGAGGTGTCCCTAGGCTCATCTACACTGAAGCCCAATAAACTTCCATATTAGAAATTTGTTCTTTGCCTTAGCTACAAGTTTGAGGTTTTAGGTTATTCTCTGCCTTAGCTATAACCTTGAATCTTCTAAAATTTTGAGTGTGCATTTTGCATGTTTTTCCATACAGCATGAAAACCTCTTTGAGCAAGTAATTTAAGGTTTGAATCTTGGACGCCCGTGTGCCTATCCTGTGAATTGAATTTCTAAACAAGGTAGAAGTGACACCATGCTTGCCCATACATTCAAGACTAGCTGGCTTTCCCATGAGACAATATTCTTGGACCCGCACCTAAAGCTTGAGCTTTTAGTTCACTAGTTTTTTAATACTTGTATTTGCCTTTTTGCTTCCACGGCAATAAGGCATATATTTTTGGATCATGTCAATTAGATGTAATAAGCAATTAGATCATGTGAAACATATATTATTGATTGGTATGAACTTCCAGATGATGTCATTTATTGTGTGGTGAAATATGCTCTTTAAAGTCTACCATTTTGTTTTAACATGTTGACACTTGATACCTCAGCCCTCAAAGAAAGGTCATCCCATGTTCTTTTTAATTATTGTTACTTTGTTAGAGTTATTTGTTCTATGGAGTTTCTCTTTCTGAAACTACATACAGCATACTTTAAGTTATGACCTGTTAACATGTTGAATTTTTTCTTCTTTTTTGTAAATTCTTTCAAAAGTGCGGTTTTACATAACTTTCACATATCATCATTTGGTGTTCGGTATCAGTATAAAAAGTATATGCATATGCCTATTATGCCACATAGGCTTTTATGAAATTGAATTCTCTTGAATTCCTATAAAAAAGAACTAACTTTTAGGAATCATCATGAACATATGTAGCCATAGAATGGTCTATTTATTTATTTATATAAAAAGTGCTTTTAAAATGCTGCTATTTTTGTTTTGCTGAGTTATATCAAAACTGCTTTAACACTGGGCTACTTAAACTTCCACTTCTATAATAAATTCATGCATATTTTAAGATTATGACTTGATATAATGGATTTTAGCTAGCTTGTGGATCTATACAAATTAAGTTTTTTTATGAACACCAGAATTTAGGCTTATAACTTGCCTTGTTTTCTTAGATTTTATAAACTCTAATTTATCTTGTCTGTAATTAACCTAGTTATAAGAGCATGCATAATACATTTTAACTTGATATAACTCATTAGGATCTTTTTGCGCACTTTCTTTCAGGTTTACATCATTGGAGTTTCTTGCTATTCCTCCAAAAACCTCTGGACATGGAAAATTGAGGGGATTGTATTGGCAGCAGAAGGGACAAATGGAACCCATGACCTTCACAAGTCTAATGTGCTTGAGAGGCCAAAAGTGATTTACAATGACAAGACAGGGAAGTATGCCATGTGGTTGCATATTGATGATGCCAACTACACCAAAGCTGCTGTTGGTATTGCCATTAGTGATTTCCCAACTGGTCCTTTTGATTACCTCTACAGCAAAAGGCCACATGAATTTGAAAGCGGAGATATGACAATCTTGAAAGACGATGATGGTGTGGCATATCTTATATACTCTTCCTAGGACAACAGTGAGGTTCATGTTCGACCACTTGCAGAAGGTTACCTTGATTGTACAAATTTTATGGGAAGGATTCTAGTTGGACAACACCGGGAAGCCCCATCACTGTTTAAGCATCAGGGAACTTCCTACATGATCACATCCCGGTGCACTTGCTGGGCCACAAATGAGGCACTGGCTCATGCAGCTAAGTCAATCATGATGAGTCCATGGGAAATGATTGAAAATCCTTGCATTGGAGGCAACAAGATGTTTCAGTTTACAACATCTTTCTCGCAAAGCACATTTGTAGTTCCTTTGACAGGACTTCAAGGTTCATTTATTTTCATGGAAGATCGGTGGAATCATGCTGACTTGAGGGACTCAAGATGTGTTTGGCTACATCTGATAGTTGGGGATCTTGCTGATTGACCACTTGAGTTTAATTTTGGATTCCCATTATGGTGAAGAGTATCAATTTACCGGCATAGAAAGTGGAGGGTTCCTTCCTTCTACGCGGAAAGTGTAGAGGGCAGAAACAACAGGTTTATATCTTATATATTAGTGTTTCATATGCAAATGCTCTTTTCACATTCTTTCACCATTTTCATTGTATTTACCTCCATAATTCAAAAAGCCTCTGCTTTTATTCATAAACTTATGTGCTTAGGTTATGTTTAGATTAAGCTTGATGGTTGTACGCATGTAAGAAAAGGTCATTTGGATAGGAAAATTTTCTAATAAATTGCAGTTTGTTGAACCAGTTACTGTCTGCCTCTCTTACTTGTAGATCAGTTGTGACAAGGAGCCAAGGCTACGGTAGCATTTGGAGGGTCTAAGATTTGTTGTTTACTCATTTTTACTACATTAAACCACTCTTTCTAGCGTTGGGAATTAAATGTCTAAAGTGATGACTGATGTTTTCCTCAAATCTCTCAAGTTCCACTGTTTCTAACAATCTAATGGTTGGATTTGTATCAATTAAAAGTATAAGAAGGTTTTAAAAGCAGAAGGAGAATCCTTACCCATATAAAGATCTTGACCAACTTGTGGTCCCTTCACTGGTGTCTCTCTCTCTCTCTCTATATCAAATGAAAAGATGTTGCCATTCTCATATCTCCCATCTCAGGATGCGTCTGTAGCTCTGGATATTGACAATGTGATCTTTTTCAGTCCAACATGGAGGACTGAAATTCCAGATTGCTGTATCTTACAACATGCAAGAATTAGTCTGTCTCTCTGACTCAAAAGAAAAGGGATATGCAAGTAGAAAAAGGGTTGCACTTGTCAAATGCAGCAGACAAACTATGCCTATCAAATGAGCTGATAACAACAGTTCTGGAAAAAATTTCCAAGTCCTTTAGATGCAATCGTGCAACTCATAAAAATGTCTGAGGTGACAGAAACAAAAAAGGAAAAGAAGAGCTAATTCAGGTAGCATTTGCTTTGGCCAAATTTTGACAGGGACATGCATATAAAGGTTGGTCCCCATTCCATTTCCACTGTTCTTCATTGGACAGTGACCCAGTTGTTCAAGAAGTTGCAGAATTTTGTTTGAAGCTTACAGTTGAAGTATATACTGTTAATATGGGTTAGTGAATTAGTGATGAATATTTCACATCAATCAACTGAGTTGGAGTATCCTTTTGGGGGCATGAATGATAGGCTATGGGATGGGGTATGAGTGGTTGAAACTCAGGAGATTGGGCGTGGGCTGGGCCTTGTCTCACAAATTCATTTAACGATTCAACCCACTAGGATTGGGGTTTGGTCAGTTAAAAGAGTGTGGGGTTGAAAATTTCTTATCAATTTTCATTATTTATGTATAAACTGCATATTTTAACTAGGAAAAAATCATTATTATTATTATTTCATTTTAAATAATTTAGTGAAATCGATTAATTGGTTAATATATTTTTTTAAGAAATATTAATTATTTAATTTATTTTCAACTGAAAATAAAAATAAATTAAATTTTTAAAAAATTAAATTATATAAAAAGTAAATACAAGGAAAAAGCAGAGAAAAGGGGGGAGGTGGTCAGAGTGAAAAGCATGGAGATAAAAGAAGAAGGGTATGGGCCCACTCCATATTTTATAAAAAAAATGAAAACCTAAACAACAAATTCATAATAAAATAATTACTATTTGCTTTTATGCAAAAAAAAAAAAAGTTGGGGGGTTGCTTCTGTTATCATCCTGACCTTAAAAGATGTTCCCATTATCTGTCACTCTATAAATTATATACACATTTTTTAAATTATAATAATTTTCTAAATTGATAATCTTATCATCAATCATCTCTCTCCATACTTTTTTTTTAATTTATAATGCCAATAAAAAAAATAAAATTTCGCTTATAACATTTAAATTTTACAATTATTAATTTAATTAATATTTTTTGTTAATACCCAAATTATTTAAAAGAAATTATATCTGAGAAAACAAAAGACTATGTTTGATGCCCTAATTGACCAAACAGCTTTTATCAGATTCCCCAAACACACCCCTAACCTTTCGGCCGTCCTTAGATTCTAAGGACCCATTCTAGAGAACCACTATTCCACCCTTTCTCTTCTTTATTTTTTTTTTCTTATATTTAATTTAAATATACTCTATGCTCATACTCAAACTCAAAGAAAACGAAAAAAAAAATCTTTTATTTTTCTTTTGCTAACATATATATATATATATATATATATATATAGGAATCCTTTAATTGCAAGTTATGCTGGTATCACCTTATTACACCTAATCAACACCAACTCCATTCAAATTTAGACTCTTATTTTATAAGAGATATTAAATTAAATTTAATGCCCTAACACCCTTTTTTTTATTATTATAAAATAAATTAGAGATTATAAATATATATATATATTATAATAAACGAACATATGATGACTTCTACTACCTGCTTTTTGTCTTAATTGTACCCTCAGGTTTTTTTTTTAAAAATATCCACACCCTCTTTCAACTTTCATTTTTTTTTTTATAATCTCTAATTCTAATTTATCTCGGTTTTTCTTTTTATATAATATAATACTTTAAAAATGTTTTTTAAAAAAATTATTTATCTCTTCTTTGAAAACTTCCTTAATATCCTTTGAAAAGTTTTGCCCGTAACTGCACGGCAAATTATTTTCAAATGGGATGGGTTATTTAATATAATCAAGACTATCTTAATATAACTGCATGAACATTACATATATATATATATGAAAATAGGATAACACTTTTTTATTGTGATGAAAACCCATGATGACCTAATTCTTTCATAATAATAATAATAATCACAAAATGGTAATCATTTAAGATTAATAAAAATTTTGATTAACTTAATTCAGCCTTGAGTCCTATTCAAATCAAAGCAAATTTCTTCTCCTGCACGTGTCAAAAGAACACATCACACGCTGCCAATCACTCCACAAAACTTTGATTTTTTTTTTTTAAATAAAAATAATAAAACCATCACCAATCAATCAAGGCCTCCAAGCACTAGCCCACACAACCGGCTGCTCCTTCCAGCACAGGAATATCCCGGCATTGCTGCACTGTGTCATTGACCAACCTTCCATATATCTCCTCAACAGGGCGCGTACATCATCACACACCTCGTCACTGAACAAAACTCTGTTGAAACCACATGCATGCAGCCTTCCAGACCAGCGCGTGGCCGTCTCCCGCCGTTCAATTGAATCGGACGGCTGACATGCCACCAAGTCAACTATGGCACGTCCTGCAGCCCTCTCAAGCATCAGCCTTTCGTTGCTTGTTCTTGAAAAGCTCTCTTCCAATGACTCAAAATAAACCCTAAACCATCTCAAGCATTCTTGGAAACCCCTTACGAATTCTAATCCATCACCACCCACATCAAGATCAGCTTCTTCTTCAACAATAGTGATGATTCTTGGTTGCAATTTTCTGAAACTTGATATAATATAATCTCTGCGGTTAGAAACAGAAGTAACTGAGTGTAGAGATCCTACACAGTTGATGGCTAGAGCTTCATCGTCTTTAACGTCCAATTCACCGAAGTTTAGATCACATAAGTCACCTTCATGGTGTATGACATTGAATTTAAATGGAACGCCCATAAGTCTAGCAAATTTTTCCATTCTGCTTCCAATTTCTTTCATTACCTTCTGGACAGCAGCTAAGCCTCCGTTGCCGCCGCCACCACCACCACCGCCACCACTTGTTTTGGTGGTAACTACCGTGGTTAGCCTGAGGTGAGGTGTCTCATCATTGCGGGTTGCTAGGGCTTCTAACAACGTGGGCCACTGGGTGCAAAATGTGTTGCTAATATCAATAATATGCAATTTGGCTTCACCATCAAATGCTTCCATGATTGCACCATTACAAGATACGTGACCAAAAGTAGTCCAAGGACTCACCTCTTGAAACTTCAGTACCATTTTTCTTGTGGACTCGAAAGAGCAAGTTTTATCTGATGCAGAAGCTAAAGTATGGTAGCATCGCTCGCCGGAGTCCGTCATCCGGCTAAACAAAGCTTGAAGAAAATAGGAGGCAAGCTTTTGGTCAGTGTCTCCATAAGGGGAGGCGAGTTCATTGAGGATCCACATGAGTTGCTGGACACGAGCGCTGTTTCTGTCAGCGAATGCGCGAGCAGTTTCGAGGAGGATATCAGATGCCCACTTGCCGGAGAATTCAAAGTTTAGATCATGAGAAGGTGAGAAAGAGAAGTCAGTGGATTCAAGGGCATGGTGAGTTGAAGGGGTGCTAGTATTAGTGGCGGTAGTGGTAGGAGTAGTGGTGTTGTATTGTTGATGGTGATAAGGATAATAGTGCTTAGAAGAAGACGAAGAGAAGTCTTCTTCATCCATGAAAAAGTTGAAGCATTCTTCGTCTTCTTGTTGGTAGTGGTGGTGGTTGTTTTGTCTTGAAGATCTAGAGCTGCTAGAGGTTCTGCTAGTTGAGTTATTGTAAGATTGATCAGATTGTTGGAGACTAACGAGCCTAAACAAGGTATCCATCAAATAACCAACCAGAGACCCACATCAATAGATTTTGGATTGAGTTTGTTGGGTTTCTTGAAGAGTGAATGAAGGAAAAGAAAGGGCGTCTTTGTGTTTTTAACAGTGAACAATTCCTTCAATTTCAGCTTTGAAGGGTTTTGCTTATTCTAATTTTGCTTAAGATCCATATATAATTAGAGAGAGGAAAAGGGGAATCTAAGCAAGTTAAAACTTGCTTTTCTTTTGTAGCAATCGATGAAATTGGGAGTGGGGCTAGTGGGTTTCTTTTCTTTAATTTTCTTTTCTTTGTTAGGAGAAAAGAAAATAAATAAAAGGGCTAGTGTGATTTAATTAGAACTAGAAGTACGCATCTGACAAAAAAAACAAAAGAAGATAATAAGGTCAAGATCAGGGTATGGTTAGTGGATTAGCTTTAGGTTCATGAAAGAGAGAGAATGTTGATATAGGTTTTAGTGGGAGCAGGCGTGCCAATTGAGTTTTCAAGAGAGAGATGAGTAAAGCTGCCGGCGTGATCATCACCACCACCCAACACATCCTATTCACATTCTTTGCCTCCTAATCCCTCACCAAGCACTGCCAAAATTCCCCCACCATGCACTTTTTCCTTTTCTATACCATAACATCAACCCATACATCAAATATTCATATTTTAATGTCTATTCTCATACCCAAATGCACCCTTCTCCAATTTCTAGGGCATATATGCTCTTTCATCTTTTCCTTTTCTTTTTGCCTCTTCTCCATTGCTCCCACGTTATATATATATATATATACATTAATCACACTGATCTCCTTTCACCAGCAACCTATTTAGGCCATTTCTCAAGATGACCCTACTGTAACCCTTCTCCATGTCATTATTCAGTAGCTAGAGCTGGCTATATACCCCAAAAATCTTGCATACCACCCATTTGACTCGACTCATTTTAAGTCATCCTTTGGTTCATGATGATTGCAACCCCAAGCACAAAGTGCACCAATTGGTCTTGTATTGTCTCCACCTTGTTGTCGTCTTCTTGTACCTTAATTCTCTCTAGAAACAATATCTATATATATTCGGTTGGCCTACACATATGAGGCACTCAGCATTTTATTTGTTTCTGTGCCAGCTTCGTTAAACTCAAGGGAAGGTGATCGATCAATTCTTTTTTTTTTTTTGGAGGTTTTGATGGTTCAGATTAATAGAGTATGTTTTGGGTTTGGAAGCTTTTGGTGTGTGTTTTGTTCTCAGCAGCAAGTATAGCCCTAGGTTGCTATTATATGCATGCTATTCCATCATTTCTTGTGTCAAGGTGGGTATGGATTATTTTGTCCTTGGAAAATTTTCTTGCTTCTTTATCATCCATGGCTTGGCTTCCTCCATTAATCATTAGCAAAATTCAATGTATGGATTCTTTGTCTCTTGAAGGGAACTGGGTTTATGGAAAGCTTTCCTGGAAACCATCATTGCTTGGCAGAAGCAAATAGCTAGGGCATTAATTTTCCCATGGATTCCTCAGGCTCAAGGAAAAGGGCACTTTGGTCACACACTCTATCATCAATTGCCAAGAATCATTTCCTGAGAAGTTTCTTGAATTCAATTCCCAAATAATTTAATGAATAGTTAATTGACTTATTCTAATAAAAAATTAATCACAAATGAAATGTCATTGTACTTCAACAAATAAATACAAGATCTGTCTCAAGTGGGGTTGATATATATATATATATATATATATATATACACATAATCAAGACCCCATTAAACACTTAATCCGTGTGGAAATCAAGAAGTATATATGGTAGTTTCTACAAAATAGACATGGTTGATATACAATGGTCTTAAAATGGACATTTAATTTAAAAGATTACTAGATTAACTGAGACTATGAATGGACTGATTAGGACGTTGATTAGTCACAAAGCTTTGTCCCTAATTAGTTGGTCCCATCTCTCCCTTTCACAAACCCTTATTTTCCTTGCAACTAATTCTGTTTAATTAGGTCAATTGGTCTGTGGATGATGCCTAAGAGGGTTCCACAAGTGGGTCTAATTAGGAGCTGTTAACCAAATATAATGTTTTATTAATGGGTATAGAGGATCATCCTTACTTTAATCATTAAATTGAAGTTTGCGT
>CAOGCB011438547.1:0-10047 GCA_948266635.1 Cnidoscolus chayamansa | reverse complement strand
GCAATTCTTATTATTACGAGCTGCTTGTGTTGATGAGCGACGGTCACGACCAATGGTCACCAACCGCTGACCGCCCTACCGGCGGTTAAACCGCCCTCCAGCCCGATTTTTCTCTATAAAAACAGCCCTGGTCCTTCATTTGTACTCATTGCTTGTGTTGATGAGCTTTCTCTTCTCCCTCTTTGCTTTAAGCAATTCTTATTATTACGAGCTGCTTGTGTTGACGAGCGATCTTTCTCCCCCCTCGCTCCTTGTGATTCTTTTATTGCTTTTTTCTGCATCATTATTTTTGCATTAATTAGTTGTATTGTGATCACCTAATTAATCTAGGATTGTTGTAGAGCTGGCAAACTGAAGCTCCAAAGTGGAAGATGTCTGAATCAGGTACGCCCCAAAAACTCTGCTTATTTCAATTTAAGTATCATATGCATACTTCTCTTCTACTCCAATTCTGAATCACACTATTGCATAAATGCATCCATCTCATGTGCTTTAATTAAACAGATATAAGCTAAAATGCCCGGTTAATCAATAATCGAGGTATTCAAGCTTAAGATCCAAATTTATGGGCTAAAATGTCTAGTTAATCCATAACTATGGCATATCGCTCCTAGTTCGAATACTTTGGCTAAAAAGTCCAATTAATCAATAATTGTGACTAAAAGCCTAAAATTTCATCACTTTTGGCAATAAATTGCCTAAATTACAGTTCATTTAACCAATGGCAAACCAATTGCCTAATTTATTAAATTAATCAATCTGGCCCTAAAGGCCCAAAAAAACATTTTGGCCACAAAGGCCTAAAAAATCAATTTTGGCCCTAAAGGCCCAAAAAACCAATTTGGCCCTAAAGGCCCAAAAGTCACAATTAGGCCCATAAGGCCCAAAATTCCAATTTGGCCTTAAACGACAAAAAAAATCCAATTTGGCCCTAAATGCCCAAAAAATCCAATTTAGCCTTGAAAGGCCCAAAACTCACAATTTAGCCCTGAAAGGCCCAAAACGCACAATTTTGGCAACAAATGCCTTAAAAAATCAATTTAGGCACCAAGTGCCCAAAAAACCCAATTTTGGTACTAAGTACCCAAAAATCAAAGCCCTTTTAAAAATGTAATTTTTGAACTACGTTGACTTTGATCCCTTATTCAAATAAAGGGTACGTAGGCATGTTTGGGATTTAACCCCAAATAACAAGTCAAAATTGTCAAAAACATCAAATTTATCACTTTCCCTGCGTTTTATCTACATTTAACCTGGTTAGTTAATCTGTATGACATGGTCTCGGGATCCACCTCGGGTTCGTAGGCTATGCCTTAAATCTATTGGGCTAATTAATCTAGAAATTAGGTTAATTAATTAAATTGGAGTCACATAGGGCTTTTTCCTAGTTGACCCTAAAATAATTAAATAATGTGGCGACTCACATTTACGTGCATTCATCCCTATCACATTGCAGTGCACCTTGCACTTGCATATCATCTTCGAGGAGGGGTTCACAGTTTGGCGACTCCCCTGGGGACAATAAATGTAATCATTTTGCATTTAGAGGACTACTATGGCATTTTTTACTAACCCACCCACTGAAGGTGTTGTTTGTTTAAATGTTCTGTTTTGCAGGGTACCCTAGCTAAAGTCAATGTGTCTTTTCTTTAAGGACACATTGACCCAGGAGTTTGAACTCAAATTAAAATAAAAAAAATAAAACTTGACATATGATGTGCATTTGGGAATCCTTTTCCCCATTTGATCATAAAAAATGAATTTCAAATGAATTTCTTTTCTCTCTGTTCAAATTTCTGAGTCTGGATAACGAGTAGCGCTGATCGGCAAGTCTCCTTGATTATGTCGACGGACATCCAAAGTGTCCTCCAGGTTACCGCAAACCATCCATAATCCTTTTAGGGGTGGCCCATGGGTATACGTACTGTTGTACCCACGCGAAACTCTTTGTTTCACATGTGGTTAGGTATATCCATATTCAAGGTTCAAGGGTCCCTTATAAGCCTATTCTTTAATTTTCGAGTCATAGCCTATAGAACATTCCCTTTTAGGTTGTATGCACCCAATGAATGGCATCATACCATTGGAAAATTTGTTTATGTTATGATGAGGTGCATTCATGCATACATTGACATTTAATACCACTGAGAAGGGTATAAACAGGGTTTGGGTTAAAAAAAAGAGAGAGAGGTGTTTAGTCAAGGTTATGCACAATTGTACCTGAAGTCTACATACCCTAAACACCACTACTATGCCATAATCCTTTTCATCTTGCTACTCAGGTATCTACCTCAAGACCTCTTGTTCCCGAAACACAAACCCAACTTTCACCTACAAGTCCGACTACCCCAACTACATCAATGGCATCACTCTCTGACATCCAGAACCTTATTGAACAAATGGAAGAAAAAATGGAAGCCAGAGTGAATGAGGCATTGGCTACCCAGAGGACTGCTTTCATAGCTGAACTAGGAAATGGAAATGGGGCTCCTGCCACTAACCAAGGACCCACCGCTGCACCAACATCATCAAACCTTGTCCCTAACCTGGATGATATACCCTCCAGAATTGCTGCTGAGCTGGAAGCCCAGAAAGCGAGAGAAAAACTAGAATTAATGGAAAGGTCAATCCCTGCCCTCAAAACACACAAGGAGATGGTGGACAAGGACTCCTTGTCTTTGTTCCCTGAAGCTAGGTTGCCTACAAAATTTAAAATGTCCAACATGGATAAGTTCGATGGAACCACTTGTCCTAAAACGCACCTAAAGATGTATATGGGTGCCCTTAACCCCTTTGGACTGAACAGTGAGCTCCTTGCTCAATTGTTCCAACAATCCCTCACTGGTGCTGCTCTGAGATGGTTTGTGAGCCTAGACCGGTCAGAGATGAAGACCTGGAAGGATATTTGCAATGCGTTTAATATACAATATCACTATAACATAGAGGTGGATGTTACTCGGAGAGAACTGGAGACCACCAAGCAGAGAACCAATGAAACTTTTTCCTCGTTCCTTACGAGGTGGAGGGCCAAGGCCGCCGAAATGATCAACCGGCCATCAGAACAAGAGCAAGTAGACATAATTATCAAAAACCTGCTGTCTGTCTACCAGCAACAACTGCAAATTCAGTACCTACCGACGTTCCAGTCGCTCATTGCTACTGCTACCAAGGTAGAGGATTTGATTCAAATGGATCAACTGAAAGAAGATCTCATGTAGCCAAGTCTCTTTGACAAGGTTGCAGTTATTACTGATAAGGACAAAAGTCAAGATCTACTAAGCCTGATCAAGCCGAATGGAGAGCCCCTCACCAACTAGTACATCGAGGAAGAATGCACTGCTGAAAACAAGCCCCTTCCCGAGTCAAACCTTGAGTCTGAGTCTGACATCAAGTCATCAAGTCCTCTACAGAGTCTGAAACCAAGTCTTGTATTGAGTTTGAGTCTGACATCAAGTCCAGTATTAAGTCTGAGTCTGACCCCGAGTTTGAAACCGAGTCAGAGTCCAATTTCGAGTCTTCCGTGTCGGGTTTAAAAAAATCCAAGTTTTAGATTCAATGTAATCTTTGAGGACGATTATGTCCCTGTCAATAAAAAGCTCACAAATTATTGATTACCCTGCGTGTTAATCTTTCCAAAGCATCTCTTAGCAAAAATAATGAAAATGAAATAAATGAAATAAAAAATGAAAAAAAATAATGATTGGCAAAGAAGAAAATGAACATACATACATTGCATATGATTGTGTGAACAAGGAATATGTCAGTCAATGCTTGAAGAAATTCGCCGACTGCTTCATGTGGAAAGCTAGTGACATCACGGTAATAGACCCATCAATATCAGTGCACAAGATTCTAGTGTACCCTGAGGCTAAGCCAGTAAAACAGAAGCTAAGGAGGCTGAAAACATAATGGTCCTTGAAAATCAAGGAGGAAGTAACTAAGCAACTAGAGAACAAGTTCATAGAACCTATTGCCTACCTGACATGGTTAGCAAACATTGTGCCGGTGCCGAAGAAAAATGGCAAAGTCAAAATGTGTGTGAACTACTGGGATTTGAATAAAGCATGTTCGAAGGATGATTTCTCCCTGCCGCATATTGACTTGTTGGTAGACCAAATGGCTGGACATGAGATGGTCTCCTTGACCGATCTTGCTGTCGGCTATAATCAAATAATGATGCATATACCAGACAAAGAAAAGATGGCATTCACCACAGAGTGGGGAACCTACTGCTACAGGGTTATGCCTTTTTGGCTCAAAAATGCCGGGGCAACCTAACAAAGAATTGCAACATGGGGCATAGACGTGGTCGGAAAAATCCACCCAAAGGCTTCTAATGACCACCAATTCATTCTGGTTGCTGTAGATTATTTCACTAAGTGGATTGAGGCATCCTCTTATTCAGTTCTGAATGCCAAGAAGGTAGCACATTTCGTTCGTACCAACATCCTTTGTCCGTATGGAACACCATTTGAGATCATCACTGATAACGAGTCTCATTTTCCAAGGGAATTTTATGATCTGCTGAAAAAAAAAAGGGTTCAGCATCACAGGTCCTTACCTTATCAGCCATAAACAAATGAGGTTGTAAAGGCTACAAATAAGGCTATAAAAGTCATTTTGCAAAACACAATTCAAAAATACAAAGCTTGGCGCGAACAACTACCGAATGCCCTGTGGGGATACAAGACTTCGATGAGAACACCTACTGGGGGCAACTCCGTTTTCTTTAGTATATGGTATGGAAGCAGTACTGCCTGTTGAACTGGAAGTTCGATCGGCAAGAATCATTCGGGAAAGCCAAATTAGCAAAGTAGATTAGGCTAAGAATTACCATCTTCAACTCTTGGGCATTGATGAGAGATTACAAGCAATCCATCAAACTCAAATTTACCAAAGAAGAATGGCTAGACACTTAAATAAAAAGGTCAAAGACCGCAAGTTAGAAGAAGGTTATTTGGTTCTGAAAGAAATTAGACAACCATTCATAGATCCTCGTGGGAAGTTCCGCCCTCATTGGGTTGGACCCTACATTCTAAAGAATATACTTCCGGCGAAGTCGTCACTTTAACAGATCCAGATGGTTTGGAACTCGTAAACCCATACAATTCGGATCAGCTTAAAAAAGTACTAAATATGAAATTACTCCCCGTGATTTCTATGTAAGGAAGAACTACGAAGACCTGATTCTCCCATAAAATGTGAAGGAAGATACGTAGGAAGCCGAAGAGGGGCCCGGTCTAAATAAAAACATTCATTATCTTCTTTGTCAATAAAAAAAAAGAAAGAAGCAAAAAAAATAAATAATAAAAAACCCGCTAAGCTGAAAACCCGAAAAGGGCGGCTTAGGCAAAAATGGGTAGCTCGCTAGGCTGAAAACCCGAAAGGGCGATCTAGGCAAAAGTTAGGGCAAAAAGCTCGCTAAGTTGAAAACCCAAAATGGCGGCTTAGGAAAAAATTAGAGCATAGAAAAAATGAAAAAAAGAAAAAGAAAAAGTATGAGATGCTTGGAAAGATAAAGAAAAAATCATCACCATTCATAAGTCCAAAAAGAATGCAATATTCCACATTACAAAAAGAGTCAAAAGTCCATCAAACAAGACACAAAAGTCTGAAAAATCCCTAGAGTCTAGTCTAAACTAAGTCTCTATGTCTGCATGAAGCAACATCGTCTGTATCCCTTCCAGAGTCTAGTTTAAACTAAATCTCTCTGTGTCTGCATAAAGTAATATCGTCTGTGTCCTCTTTAGGTTCCAAAGTCTCACCTGTCTCCCTAAGAGCTAAAATGATCTGCTCGCCTGTGTCAGTCCATCCCTCTAACTCACTCAGCAGTGTGTTCCTCCTAATCTTTTATAGGGTGAGGTGACTTAAAAAAAAGAAGAAAAAAAAGGAAAAAAAAAAAGAAGAAAGAAAAAAAAAGACAAAAATGAAGGAAAGTACCAACCTGAAGAATGACGGGAGAGACTGTACAATCCTCATGGCCTAAAGCTGCTCGAATGGTCTCGACGAGAACAATATTACCAATGCAGCTCACCCCTTCCATTTGCCTAATCATTGGGCAGAATTGCAAATCCCCAAAGCCTTGGTCCTTGTTGAATAAACCAGCAAGCAAACAGAAAATAAAGGCTCGCATCCTCAGCCTCATCTGGTCTAGGTCATCTGATTGAGCTTTCGAGAATTCATCAATTAATGGTAGTAGAATTGCCTTCTGATCATCATTGATCATGGCCTTAGCTTGTGGTCGGATAAACTGAAACAGGCCTTCAAACGACCAAACATACCAATTTTTACTTCATGCCTAACCAAAGGGGCATTGGGGGCACCCTATAATTGTGCAGAACCTCTCCAAAGAGGGGGCACATCTCCTCCAGCATGACCTTGAACTGAAAAACATGGGCCTCCGGGTCCCAAAGTCTGATGTAAGCCTGTAAAAAGTCCCAGTCAATAACCACTCCCATAAGGGTAGCAATTGGAGACACCATACCTCCCCAGAATTGATCTTTTCTATTTTGAAGAGATTTTTGGTCCAACTGTGCATACTGTGACTAAAAAAAGGAGTCATTCTTGAATAAGAAAAAGAAATGAAAAAAGCAAAAAAAACATCAATTTAGCCCCAAAGGCCAAAAAAAATCAATTTGGCCTCAAAGGCCCGAAAAGATCAATTTGGCCTCAAAAGCCGAAAAAAATCAATTTGGCCCCAAGGGCCATAAAAATCAATTTGGCCCCAAGGGCCCAAAAAAATCAATTTGGCCTCAAAGGCCCAAAAAAATCAATTTGGCCCCAAAGGCCCAAAAAAATCAATAAATTAGTAATCAATTTGGCCTCAAAGGCTCGAAAAAATCAATTTGGCCTCAAGGGCCCAAAAAATCAATTTGGCCCCAAGGGCCCAAAAAAATCAATTTGGCCTCAAAGGCCCAAAAAAAATCAATTTGGCCTCAAAGGCCCAAAAAAAATCAATTTGGCCCCAAGGGCCCAAAAAATCAATTTGGCCCTAAGGGCCCAAAAAATCAATTTGGCCTCAAAGGCCCGAAAAATCAATTTGGCCTCAAAGGCCCAAAAAATCAATTTGGCCTCAAAGGCCCGAAAAAATCAATTTGGCTCCAAGGGCCCGAAAAATCAATTTGGCCTCAAAGGCCCAAAAAGTCAATTTGGCCCCCAAGGCCCGAAAAACTAATTTGGCCCCTGTGAATACTCGAATTTTGAGGCTCAGAGAGCCTGTTTTCTTGGACTGCAAACAGTCATGCTAGGACCGGAGGTCTTTCAGAAAAATGTTCCGGAATTATACCAATATGGTACTCAAACGTCCAAAACGTCGCGAGGGACCCAATTGTACTCTCGGAATAAATTTCGGAGGTCCGAAACTCCCGAAAAAGCCTTCGAAATGAAAATAGCCTAGACAAACAGCTCAAAGGCGGGTCCACCCGCCGCACAAGGCGGGACCACCCTCCCATGCGTGGTGGGACCACCCGCCCGAGCAATGTGGGTCCACCTGCCGCACACGGCGGGACCAACCGCCTGCGCATGGTAGTTCCACCCGCGGCACACAGCAGAACCAACCGCCCGTGCACCGTAGGTCGCCGCACACAGTGGGACCAACCACCCACGCACGGTGGGACCACTCGCCATATATGGCGGGACCACTCGCCATATATGGCGGGACCACCTGCCCTGACATGACGGTGGGACCACCCGCCGTTCGAAGGCGGGACCACCCGCCCTCTGGCCGAATTTCCCTATAAATTGACCCCCCCGTCCTTCATTTTTACTTACACCGCTTGTGTTGACGAGCTTTCACTCTCCCTCCTCGCTCCTTGCGACTCTTCTATTGCTTTCCTGCATTACTTAGGTTTTCCTTTAAGTATTATTTTGATTGATTTGTGATCACTTAAAATAATTCTAATATAATTTGAGATCTGGCAAACTGAAACTGCGCAATGGAAGACTTCTAAATCAGGTACACTTTCTCTTAAACTCTATCTCTTTCAATTTAAGTATCTCATGCATACTTCTTCTTCTACTCCAACTCTAAGCCAAGCATAATGCATCCATCTCATTTTAATAGATCTAAGCTAAAATGCATGATTAATAAATAATTGAGGCATTTAGGCTAGATCTGAACCTATGGGCCAAAAATGTCTAGTTGATCCATAACTATGGCATATCACCCTAGTTCAAATAAATCGGCAAATAAAAGTCCAATTAATCAATAATTGTGGCTTTAAAGCCTAAATCTCATTATTTTTTGGCAATAAATTGCCTACATTATAGTCCACTACCAATTGGCAAATCAATTGCCCTAGTTTTCTAAATCAGATCTGGCCCTAAAAGGCCCAATGAGATCAGATCTGGCCCTAAAAGGCCCAATGTGATCAGATCTGGCCCTAAAAGGCCCAATGAGGTCAGATTTGGCCCTAAAAGGCCCAATGAGATCAGATCTGGCCCTAAAAGGCCCAATGAGATCGGATTTGGCCTAAAAGGCCCAATGAGATCAGATCTGGCCCTAAAAGGCCCAATGAGATCGGATCTGGCCTAAAAGGCCCAAGATTTACATTTAGGCCCATAAGGCCCAAGATTCATAATTTGGCAACAAAAGCCCAAACCACAAACCAAATTTGGCCCTTAAGGCCCACAAACCCAATTTGGCCCATAAGGCCCAAAAAAACCATTTTGGCAACAAAAAGCCCAAAACCAACTTGGCCCATATGGCCTAAGAATCCAAGCCCTTTTAAAAAGGAAAGCCCAAGCTACATTGACTTTGATCCCTTATTCCAAAAAAGGGTACGTAGGCATATTTAGGAATAAACCCCAAGTAACAAGTCTCCACTTTTAAAATCATTCATAATCATTCAAAGCATTCTACCCTGCATTTCAGCTACATTTAAAATTAGTTAGTTAAATTGCATGACATGGTCTCGGGATCCAACTCGGGTTCAAAGACTTGCTTTAATATATTTGGGCTAATTAATCTAATTAAATTAGGTTAATAGGAGTCACAGGGTTTTTTCCTAGTTTTACCCTAAAAATAATTAAACGAGGTGGCGACTCACATACACGTGCATTCATCCTAGTCATAGGCATTTAAATATTTATTTATTTATTTCATGTGTCTTCGGGGTGAGGGGTTCACAGTTTGGCGACTCCACTGGGGACAATTTTATGTAATCATTTTTCATAAATTGAGGATCACTATTGCATTTTTTACTAACCCACCCATTGAGGGTATTATTTGTAAGTGCTTTTGTTTTGCAGGGTACCTTTGCTAAGGTCAAGTGTCTTTTCTTTAAGGACACATTGACCCAGGCGTTGAAATTGAGACAAAATATTGAATGAAATAAATTTGACATATGATGTGCATTTGGGAATCTTTTTCCCCATTGGATCATAAAAAAGAATTTCAAATGAATTTCCTCTCTCTCTGTTTAAACTTCTGAGTCTGGATAACGAGTAGCGCTGATCGGCAAGTCTCATTAATTATGTCGACGGACAGCCAAAGTGTCCTCCCTGTTACCGCAAACCATCCCTAATCCTTTTGGGGGTGGCCCATGGATATGAGTACCATTGGATCCACGCGAAACTCTTTATTTCACATGTGGCTAGGTATATACATATTCAAGGTTTAAGGGTCCCTTATAAGCCTCTTCTCTGATTTTCGAGTCATAGCCTATAGAACCTTCCCTAGTAGGTTGTATGCACCCAATGAACAAACATCATACCATTAAAGTTAGTTTATGATGTGTTGAGATGCATTATCCATACACTACATTGGGATAACCATGGGTTTCGAAAAAATATAGGGAGAATGTCTAATCAAAGTCATGCACAGTTGGACCTAAAGTCCATATACCCATAAACACCCTTATTGTGCCCTAATCCTTTTCCTGTTTTCACTCAGGTAGTTACCTCGACACCTCCTGTTCCTGAAACACCAGCTCAACCTTCACCTACAAGTTCAACTACCCCAACTCCATCAATGGCGTCACTGTCCGATATCCAAAATCTCCTTGAACAAATGGAAGCAAGAATAGAGGCTAGGATGGAAGCCCGAGT
>CAOGCB011437324.1:0-12100 GCA_948266635.1 Cnidoscolus chayamansa | reverse complement strand
GTACATAAAGTCTGTAAATTATATATAATGAAAATATATGATAGATGAATATACAATGATAGACATGAGCATACATATATTTGTAACAAGCCTAAAGTAATAAATGCAAGGGCCATAAAAAGGGGAGAACCATATAGGATTCCTATAACTTAAGGCTAATGGCTAAGAATCATATATATATACTAAGGAAACAAAAGAAGGATCAGTGTAGAAACATGAGCACTAAGATAAAACCTCGCATGGTAATGGTACATAGTAATAACATAATCAATAGTGCCCTATGTTCGGGTCATCATAGGCCTAGAAAAAGGGTGCTACACAAAGGTATCTTTCCTAATTTTCATCAAAGTCAACAATACAAACATGAAGGATATCCTATAATATTTGTATAACCTTCTCTAATTACCCATTTGTTTATAGTTGAAATGTTATACTGAAATTCAATTTAATCCCTAGTACTACATTTAACTTTCTCCATAATCTAAAAAGTGAACTTCAGATCCCTATATAAGATTATAGAAGATCACACTCGATGTAATTGAACTATCATATTTACTTACAACTCTCTCAATATCTCTAATGAGTAGGCAATCCTAACAAGCAAGAAATGTGCTAACTTAGGCAATTTGTCTACTATTACTGAGATCGAGTAATGTTTTTTTAATGTGAAAGGTAACTCAATCACAAAATCCATAGTAATCCTATCTGATTTCCACTCTAGTATTAGAATAGGATGTTGCAACCCATATGGTACTTGATGTACTATCTTTACCTTGTTGGCAAGTCAACATTTAGCCACATGTTATACTATATCTGTCTTCATCCCATACCAATAGTACTTCTATTTTAAATCGTGATACATTTTAGTACTACCGAGGGGCACACTATAGGGGGCATTATGTGCCTCCTCTAATATAGTATGTCTCATATTACAACTCTAAGTAACACATATCATGTTTCTATAATACAAGCACCTAACAATTCTTATTATATATTGGTTGACTACCCCTCTTTTACCTATCTTATTCGGATAGCAGTCCTACTATAATCTTTTTGCACTTTAATATGTTATAACTACCAATTCTTTTATTAAAGCTCCATCCAATGCTAATCCCAATACAGGCATTCGTAGCTCTTAAAGTAACTAATAATTATCTACTAAGTGCATATGACACCACTATAATGGGATGGCAATTTATAATGTAATAATAGTTTTTAAGTAACTTTAACCATCTTCTCTTTCTTAGGTTGAGCTCTTCCTATATGGCTAGATATTTCATACTCTTATGATATATATAGACATAGCATCTCTCACCATACAAATAATATTTTCAAACCTTTAGTACAAAAATTATGACTATCAATTGTAGATCATGGATGGGATAGTTCCTCTCATAAATTTTTAATTATCTAGATGCATAGGTAACTACCTTCTCCTATTGCATAAGCACACACCCTAGGCCATTATGTGATGCACACTATACAATACAAAATCCTTACCTACTAGCTTTATAATAATAGGTGCCTCTGTAAATGTAGCTTTTAGCTTCTTCCAACTATTTTGATAGCTATCATCCCATATAAACTTTATAGTGTTTCCCAATAACTTGATTATGGAGCAGTTATTAATGAGAAACCCTTTACATATCTCCCATAATAACCAACCAACCTAAGGAAACTCTAAATCTCTATGACACTTCTTGGTGGCTTCCATTCCAATATCTCTTCTACCTTTTTGGGATCTACTCTTGTAATAGTTCAATTTCTCGAACTGCTACCGGCATTAGAATTCCGATCATCCAAAGGTGACTGAAACCCTAACAAGCCTAACATACATGTACATTACTTTTTCCTACATTTTTCGTTCGTTTTTCACTTCATTTACATTTCATTTGTACATATGTTATTCTTATACTTTAAAATTGGTGCAAATACCTAGCATGTGTATAGATCTCATACATTACCAAGATTAAGGTTTATAAGATATAAATGGAATATTTAAATTCCTAACATTTATATATAATAAACCTTAATCCTAAAACATTTAGTATGCTCGAACATACCTAACCATAAAGTAATTTACGATATTTAACATAACTTAAATATACATTACATTTCTTTATTACATTAACATTAAAGTTTACATCCTAGAGGCAAATACATAATACCCATTCAGGACACGTCCACTCTACCCAGATCCTTCGGCTCCTCCTGTAAGACCTATGAAAAATGTTGTGGGGATAGGAGATAAGAGAGGAATATAAAAGGGATAAGTTATTTGAATAGCCTAATGAGCATATATAGAAAACATAAAATATTATTTTCGTACTTGTGTATGCATCACCTTCAAATAATTCACATAACGTAATCTTATCACCATAAATCCCTAAGTAGTTCTAATTGGCAAGCCATCTTCTTAGGACCACTTAGATACTTTATGGGCTAGCTATTTCCAGCAGGTATTCATATGCGCCACAACAGCTCCTTTCGACCAATTATGGACATCCCACATAGCATAACATTATTACATACTTATTGACATACATATATAAGTCATTGTCTAAACTATTGGTACTATGATCGAAGATCCGAATAATTTAAGACAAGCCTTATGAACCACTTGCCTGATCCGAGTCATTTCCTTACTCATCCAAATGATACAGAGTTATCGGTACTATGATCTAGGATCCAAATGATTTAGGACAAGCCCTCTTATGAACCACTCACTTGATTCGAGTCATTTCCTTACTCATCTGAGTGATACCGAGCTATTATCTCTTAGAACTAAACTGTAACCTATTATTGAGTGATTTCTTACTTACATTTCTTTGTCACTGAACTATAGCTCTAGCATACCATGGCTCATTCTTTGACTGTCATGCTATTTTTCATTGACCTTGGTCAAATGATGACTCAGTAATCATCCTTTAGCCATTCCATTTATTATGTTGAGTTATTTTTATATGTTACCAAACTAGAAAATGCCTCGGTAGTATCCTTTAGTACTATTATGGCTCTGTAAGAAGCCTTGTTCTCAGTAGCCAAATTACTGTTTTGGTTACTAAAAGTTAGGTTTTTCCCCATAAGGTCAAAAATCTCATCTCTTACCATTTCTAGCTCCCAAAACCTATTAAACTCATTTTCAAATCTCAAAAACGCATTCAAAACCTATTTTAGCAACATATCAACTCAATGACATAATCAAAACATTAAAACATAACATAGACATAAGCTTATACATTCACTGTAACTTTAACAAAACCTGCAACTCAACCATTTTAACTAAAAAACACCCACAATAATCACCAAATCACAATGTATTTGGTGTTTTCTCAACATCCATCTCATAAAAATATCATTTTAAATACAAACAAACATACATTCATCCACATTTAAGAAAATCAGGTTCAAACCTAAAAATACCCATTTTGAAGAACATTTCATCATTTTACGTATTTTTAGCTTAACTTATTTCCCATTATCTCCAAAATAAGGTTAAAGCAATGTTACTATCATGTGTGAAGACAAATTGATGGAGAGGGACTTGGATCTTTGGAGACTCATCGATGGTCTCCTTCGAATGGCCCTTTTCCTCTTGATCTACCACTTCCCTCTAATGAGCTTCCCCTTTTAACAACTACAAGACACTTTGACTTTCTCTATCCTATTGCTTCTCAAGGTGGTCTTCACCATGAAATTTGAGAGGAAGAGAAAGATAGAAAAGATTTAGGGTTTTCCAAACCATTTCCCCATGACCCTTCTCACTTTTTATAGTGAGAGTGGTTCGATTGGGGGTTTAGGAATCCAAACCTCAAGTTTTGTTCCCTTCCTCCATTGATGGGCCAATTTGCTTAATTCTTCATTTAACCCTTCAATTCTTCTACTATTTGCAATTAAGTCCTTAACCCTTATTTACTTTTCTTTTTAATTATTTAACTTTTTTTAATTCACATTTTAATTCTTATTCATTATTCCAGCTAGGTTTCTGGATATTCCATAAATATTTCATTCGAGAATTCAAAATTCAATGTTGAAATAGTATCGGGCGTTATAACTCTAATCCCCTCTAATGATGCTACATGCCCAAGCAAGGATATTTCGTTCAGCAAAAATTCACACTTGTTAAGCTTAGCATATAATTGTTTCTCCCTCAATGTCTGTAATAATATTCTTAAATGCCTATCATGTTCCTCTCTATTCTTGAAATACATTAGAATATCATCCATGAACACTATTACAAACTGGTTCAAATATAGATGAATATCATCCATGAACACTATTACAAACTGGTTCAAATATAGACAAAGTCCATCGAGATTGTTGGGGCATTAGTCAATATAAAGGGCATAGGCAGAAACACAATGTATATATCTAGTTCTAAAAGCAGTCTTCTAGATGTCAACTTCTACTACTTTCAACTAATGGTACCGTAATCTCAAATTAATTTTTCGGAGACAAACTAACCCATTTCAACTAGTCAAATATATCATCAATACATCACAATGGATATTGTTTTTAATGGTAACCTTATTTAACTATATGTAGTCAACGCATAGTCTTAGAGACCTATCTTTCTTTTTAACAAACAAAACATGTGCACCTTATAGTGACACACTAGGACAAATAATGTCTAATGACTGATATAGTTGTATTTTCAACTCCTTGAGTTTTTAAAGAGTCGTTCTATATGGAGCTATAATAAACGCTACCTCCCTATCTGATGGTAACCTTAATAACTCCTCTAGGAACACATATATAAAGTCATTTTCTATAGAAATAACACCAATATCAGTACTCTCCTTCTTAATCTCAAGGATACATGCTAGATATGCTACACACCCTTTACTTATCAATTTCCTAGCAATGGTGGTTGATATCACATTATTCAATAAGTTTTATATTTTCTCTAAAATTATCACCACAGTACCTTCTAATGTTTTCATAATGAAACATTGTAACTAATAGTATGTAACTAACTGTGTTTATATTCAATCCATTTCTAAAATCACTTTGAAATCCCTAAATACAAACTCTATCAAGTATTGAGAAAGGAACATTGATATATCTTTATAAGAGAATCCATATACACCTAATTCACTACTATACTATGATCTAAGGGTTTAGTCACTATTATTTCTTGTTCTAAAGTGTATACCCATAATTTTCCCTTTATCTACAATAGGTACACATATACATGAATGCGTCGAGCTAGGATTATTAAAGCACATATAAATTTACCAACAATATAGAATGTACCTTCAACTACATTTGAGGATTCCTTATCCTCTCTAGCTTTCAGTGTAAATGTCCTAGCCGGACTCTAGTTTCCCCTCTGTCTAATGTCCCTAATGCTCTCTAGCTAGGTATTCCAACATTATCTCCTCTGTAATAACCTGATTTTTCATACTACTACTGGCGTTAGAATCTCAACCACCCGAATGTGATCAAAACCCTAACAAGCCTAAACATTTCTTATACCTTACTTTTTTCCTATAACATTTCATTTGGGCATATCTTTTGCTCTTTAATAAACATTCATTATCTTGTACTTTTGCATTTTATGTGTGAACCTAAACATGCATACATATCTCATATATTACAATCATTAAGGCTTATAAAACATCAATAGAATACTTAAATTCCTAATAACATTCATAACATAGTAAACCTTAATCATAAACATTTAGTATGCTTAAACATACATAATCATAAAGTAATTATGAAATCTAACATAAAATTTACATATTTTATGTGTCCCTATAACATTGACACTAAAGTTTACATCCTAGAGGCAAACTACATGACATCTAAACTAGACGTGTCCACTCTACCTAGATGCCTCGGCATTTCCTGCATGACTTGTGAAACATAGTTTAGGGATAGGGGATAGGTGAGGAACATAAAAGGAGTAAGCTATTTGAATAGTTTAGTGAGCAGATAGAAAACATACATAAAATAGTATTTTTTATGTTCGTGTATGCATCACGTTCAAACAATTCACAAAAGATAATATTATCACCAAAATCCTTGAGTCATTCCAATTGGTGAGCCATCTTCTTAGAACTATTCAATACCTTACGAGCTAGCTACTTCCCACAGGTATTCATATGTGCTAGGACAACTCATTACGGCCAGTCTTGGACTTACCATCTACACATAACATAGCATGCTTATCCCAAGGAATATCCTAAGGCCTTTCCAAATTACTTCTGAGGGTCTGTTACTTCTGAGGGACATGCTGAAGGACATTCCAAGGGTCATTACGGAGGGACATCACATAACATAACATAGGAGATTTTAGGTCATTCAACATTACCGTTCATAGATCATGAAAAATGCAATGCGTCATATATCGTGCATCTAATGTAACGACCTAGGTATTATGATGCATGAGCATGCTATAAACATTCAATTACTTTTTTGTATCATAAACACTTTGAGTTATATCCGCTCACCTAGTATGGACGTGAAGATGAATGCCTCGCCTTTTCAATATTGTCCCTAATTTCCTTAGTACAGTCATGTATGGTAGACTAGGATGAGAGACTAATTATATACTATATTAAATAATTTAAAAATACTCCCATGACTCCCCACATAGCATAACATTAATCCAATTTCTATTTAACATAAATATAAGTTACGGTATGGACTATTGGTACTATTATTAGGATTTAAATGATTCAGCATGAATCCCTTTTGTAAACCAATCGTTTAATTTGAATCATTTCCCTACTCATTCGAGTGACACCGAATCAGCATCCCTTGAAATTGAACTGTAACCTTTTACCAAGTGGTGACTTACTTATATTCTTTTATCACGAAACTATGACACTAACCGAATGATGCCATGGTTCACCCTTCGACTATTGAGTTATTTTTGTTGACTTCTGTCAAATGATTACACAGTAACACCATTTAACCATTTTATTTCATCATTTTTTAGTTAAAATATATATTTACCAAACTGAGAAATGCCTCGATAGCATCCTTCAGCTACCACTATGGCTCAATAAGAATCTTAGTTATCAGTGGCTGAACTACTATTTCAGCTACCTGAAATTGAATTTTTTTTTTTTTCCGAAATGTCTAAAACCCAGTTCTTTACCATTTCCAGTTCCCATAATCTATTAAACTCATTCACAACATCAAAAATACATTCTAATACCTATTTCATCAAATTTAAACTCAACAACCTCATAAAAACATTTAAATACAACAAAACACAATCTACATAACATTCACAGAAACTTTAACCATTTCATCTCAAACATCCATAAATGGTTGTCGAATCACAATGCAATAGAATTTGTGGTGTTTTCTCAACATTAATCTCATAATAACATCATTTTTAACACAAATCAACAAATCAACACACATTTATGCAAAGTAATGAAAATAAAGACTCAAACCCTAAAACAACCATTTTTCAAAGAGCACATCAAAATTTACATGTTTGTAGCTTAAACTAACTCCCATCTCAAACAAAGCTAAGAATCATGATTACTAACCTATTTGAGGATGATCGGTGGATAGGGACTTGAATCCTTTCAAGATCTGCTGGTGTTCTTGTTTAAGTGGTCCAATCTCTTGATGCTCCACTACCTAAAATGGTTCCTTCTATTTTCTTTGATTCCTACACTCCCTTTCATCAATTCTTGCTAAACTTTAACCCTTCCTTGCTTCCTAATTGCTGACACCATGAGTTTCTTTGAGAGAGAATGAGAGAAAATATTTTTAGAAACTCATTCCTCACCGTGACTCTCACTTATATAATGAGAGTGGTTTGGTTATTGGCTTAGGAACCTAAACCTTAGGTTTGGTTCCCTAGCTTGTATACTTGTACCATCATTACTAAATTTCCTATTAAACTCTTCAATTTTTCTTCTCTTACATTTTAGTCCCTAAACATTTTTAACATTGCCTTGTTAATCCTTCACATTTTAAATTTTATATTTTTAGACCCTATTCACTATTCAGGCTAGTTTTTTAATATTCTATAAATATTCCATTCGAGAACTTAGATTCTAATATCGAAAAAGTGTTGAGTGTTACATCCTCTATTCCTACCTCTACCTTTGACTCTACAACTCCAGAACTAACATCTCTACTGAAGGCCCTACTAATGGAAATTTCATGCCTTAGGGCAATCTTTCCTATAATGGTCTATAAAGCAAGCACCAATCAACCTCCAACACTTTCTTGTATGCTATTTAGCACAATATTCATCAGGTTGGCTTGGATCCCATGCTAGAACCCTTATACTAGCTACTAACGTATTGGTGTGTAGCACCTCCCTACTAGAACTTGTGGTGACCTAAGTAGATTGCACTACTCGACTATATTTATAATTCTATACATGTATTGTGTATGGGTGTACCTTAGTGTAATAATTCCTATATGAATTTTTTTTGTACATCTGATTCTTTAATTAGTAACTTTACCAAATGAAAAGCCTACAAGAGTCCCCCTATTTGAGAGTCTTTTAACCCTTATTTTCATACTTATTTCACAATTGTATATTGGAATTTATCTAAGGTATTAGTAAACAAATGCAATAGAATTAAAAATGACCTTAAATCCCTAAACAATAGGGTATACCATGCAAACTTTGGTTACAATAAAGGAGATGCAAATTTTTCTACCTTCTTTAAAATTATGTCGCGTTTGACACCTTTCTGCTATATCGAGTTGTTGCAAACCATAATAGTTATTTCTAATATTACCTCCAACATTGATCCAAATGAGGAAAGAACACCAATAACCTCATTGAAGTAGCTAACAAAAGCCACAAACACCTCCAAGTGCTAGTAAGGAGGCGATGGACAAAGGAGGAAGATATGAGAATTTACAATTAGGGCTTCATTTGTATCACTTATGATGATGGTTGCATTATAATATATTTATGATATTTGTTGCTTATCCTAGCCCTAGGTCGCCTAGTTTAACTCTTAAATTATGTTTGGGCTTTTAATCACTATTAAAAGGCCCAATATTAAGTATTTAATTAAAAGGCCAATTTTTAAGTCCTTTAAGCTTTCACTTAAATTAGTTTCTTCCTTTTAAATAGGCCCATTTAATATTTTATGTTAGGTCCAATGATATCTCATGTTATTTTTATCTTGGTTTTCATTTCTCTTTATGCATGTGACATATTGGACTTCTAGTCCACTATGGCAACACATATGTTAATTTAAACATCTCTAAATTATAAATTCATTCTCAATGAATTTATTACATGTACAAATCATGGGAAGCATCTAGCTATGCTTCATAACTTTCATAGTGCTAGAAAGTTAAAGTGTAATTCGACCATACTATAACACCCAACCCTTTTCTGATGTCGGATTATGAATTTCCAATTGGAATATTCACAGAATATTAAAAAACCAGGCGAAAATAGTGTTTAGGAATTAAAATATTAAGTTATAAAAGTTTAAGGACTAAAATATAAATTTTAAGGATTAAGATAAAAAGGAGAAAAAGTAGAGGGATTAATGTGAAGTTTGGCTAGGGCAAGCATGGAAGAGTAGGTTCAGCTGCCGAAAGTAGTTTGATACCTCCACTATAAATAGTAGAAGTAGCTAGCTAGAAGAGGAGTTTGGAAAGTTCACAACTCTTCTTCATTTTCTCTCAACCCTCACAGAAAACTCTATAGAAAATCGAAGAGAAATTCAAGCAAGAATCAAGAAAAATAAGTTTAATTTATAAAGAAAACTAGGGCATTGAAGTAAACGAAGTTAAGTGAAGCAAAGGAAATTTGGAAAGCTTAAGGAAGGAAGCTTGATTCGAATATCCAACAAGTTTTAAAGGCTTCAATACAAGTTAGTTAAAGTTCAAAATGATGATTTAAGGGAAGAAATGATGCATGCAAATGGAATTAGGTTAAATTGAAGAATTTTGAGTGAAATGGTAAAATGACCCATTGATGAACAAATGAAAGGGAACAGTTCCATGTAAATGTGATAAATAATGCTAGAAACATGTTTGAAGATTGATTAGAGGAATGCATGTAAAATAAATGAAGAAGTAAAGATGTTTAGGTTTATGGAAGTGATGAAAATGAATGAAAAATGTTGATTTATGTTGGTATATTAATAAAATGATGTTAGCTGAGTTGATAATGATGTATTAGAATGTTTAAAAGTGAATTGGATTGAGTTTGCAGGTTTTGACATGAAAATCATACAAGAACCAAATGTTTTGATCATTGCCAAAATTCAAGTTCAACAGCCTAAAGTGGAGTTTAGGCTGCCAAAACTTGAAGCAGCTCATAGGGAATGAATAAAAACCTAACTTTGGCTACCGATGATGGACTTTTGGTTGCCAAAACTAGTGACATAGGGGGCTTATGCAACTGAATCCTGCTGCCGAAAGAGGAACTTTCGTCTCTATTCAAAGGACTTTTGGCCACCGAACATGCCACCGAAATCCCTTTGCCCAACAATTTTGACCTAAATTGTTAGGAAATATTTATGTTATGATTATCCTATATTCTATGGGGGTTTATGGGATCTTTTAAATATATTTTGAGGTAAATGTTGAGTCTTTAATCTAAAGTCTAGAATACAGGATCAGACTCCAGAAATCAGGGATACTAGTTACGAACTGAGGATTCATCAAACACGTCAGTTTTCAGGTGAGTGGATACTTGCTAAATGTTTTATATGAAGGTAATAATGGACGACTCTTGATCCCTTATGTTATGTTTATGATGACCATGGATGATATCCCTAGGTTTGTCCCTCATATATGTATGTATGTCCGTTCTGCATGTCCTTCAGGATGTACTATGAACTGTCCCGTGAAAGTAACACAGATGAGGTTGGAATATTTCAAGAGATATCTATATTTATGTTTACGTATATGGTAAGTCTCAAATGACCAAAAGGAGCTTCTGACCGCATATTAATATTTCAGGTGGTTCCAGAAGATGGTTTTGCCAACTAGAACTTACTAAGGGATTTTGGTGACAATATTATTTAAGGTGAAATGTTTGACGATGTTGCACGTACACGAGCACGAACGTTATATTTTAAGTATTATGTTTTCTATATTTGCTCATAAAGCTATTTCAAAATAACTTACCCATTTTATATGTTCTCACATCCCATTCTCTAATTTTTTATCTTATTTTTCACATATATGCTGGACATACCGTAAAATGTAGGATAGAGTTGGATGTGTCACTGTGATAAAAGTTATGTATGTTGCCCCTAGGAAATGAAAAATATATCAATGTTGAAGAACTATGTTAAAAACTTATGTTTTTATGATCTCATGCATTTTAAATGTTTATGTTGAGATTTTTTTGTACTTATATTAATATTTAAAATGATGATATGTACAAGTATATGTAAGACACATGTACTAGAAATTTAATTATTTCTTAAGTTTATATTGTACTTAAAATCCTGTAAATGCATGATATTTTATATTAATGATCATGTTAATGCTAATGTTAATGGAAAAATGTTAATGTTATGTTATGTTGACAGCTTGTTAGGATTTTAGTCACTTTCAGATGGTTTGGATTCTAACGCCTGTAGCAGCCAACGAGAGCGAACTAACACATACTATTCCATAACCGAGTACCATGCCGTACGTCTTTTTAATTCTTATATTTAATATTTATTGAATGTAACACATTGTATTTTATTTAATGTTTAATATTAAATTAGAAATCGCTATTATAATTTAACCTTCATTAATCTTATTTATGTTATGACCATATGAGATGAATGGCTTGGAGAAGCCACTAAGCTTAAATAGCTTAGTGGAAGTCATCTACACATGGCTTCTCCAACTTAAGAAGAAGACAAGTTTTGTCTTCTCTTGCCATATCATATGAGACGAATATATATATATTTTTTTTGCCAAGTGTTCTTGCACTAGTCTTAGTGTTGCTTGCTTTTTTCTATCCTTCAACCCCTTGTTCTTTTTTCCTAAAGCATAAGGGACTGTTGAAATATTTACAATTAAGTTTAATGTTTGGAAAATTATTTCTCCAAACATTAATACCTTGATCCTTTTATCGGGTGTAAAATCTCTACCTTGTGCAAATTGGTAGCCGAACCATAAGAGGAGCATAAGGTTGTCA
>CAOGCB011435506.1:0-19317 GCA_948266635.1 Cnidoscolus chayamansa | reverse complement strand
TTACAAATTAAATGTACTTAATTTTAAAAATTGAAGATATATATGAGTTAGAGAGTGATGTTACCTCTTTTATAAACTCAAATCCGGGACTGAAGAGTGTTGTTACATAATGGAATATTTTGACAATTCTTAAATCATCATCATCTTCTGTATGTGCTACCATTTCATAGGTTCCCAACCCCATATGAGAAGAGTATGTATAATTTGTATGTATATATGTGACATCAATTGTCAATTACCAAAAGATAATGAAAAGGACATCTAAGTAATTTTTTTCTTCTTCACGAGTTCTTTTGACGGTTCAGTTTAAAATCGAATCGTTTCGATGGATTTTGAGATTTAATTTTTATATATACATATAAAATTGCTGGCAATGGAATCAAGAGACAATAACTTGATCATTATCCTCTTAATTGATGTCTGAATTCTGAAATTCCATTTTCTAATATTCCAGAGGATAAAATTTAAATACTTTAGAATAATAATAAAATTGACAGATGATAAAAACAGGCGGTTATCCGAGTCTCTCGGGTTGACACAAAAGGGAGTGCCACGCTGGCACCCACCCTAAACGATTCAGCCTTCGTCCCTATATAAATATAACTAACTTTTAGGACAGCCCATTAGCCTCCTCCTTTTTCTTAGCCATTATTAACTATTGCAAAAACAAAACAAAAAAAACAACATAATTGCTCTCATACTCTCTCTTTCTCCACAACTTAGACTCGCTTTCTCTTTCTTTTCTTGTCTTTTTCAGTTACAATGGAGTGTTGATGTACGTTAATTTTAGTCTTACATTTGAATCAACTAAGACCTGGTGTTCTCATATGTTTTCTCTTTCTATTTTAAGGCTGCTTCACCTGCAAGAAAATTTCGTCTTTTCCCAGGAAATAATACCAAAACCTTATCACTAACAAAACCAACCTTTCGTAACAAGCTAAAAAAATCTAAACGATGTTGCAGGACGTGATTCTTCCACCTCCAGAGCAGCCCCCAATCGTAATTTTTCTTCCTTTCTTTGCATTTTTCTTTCTTTCTCGTTATACATATAATGTCTTCGATCTTCATCTTGCTCTTTCTTCTTTGTTTTTTTTTCTGCATTTTCTACTTCAAATTCTTCTTTCCAGATTGTTTCATATGTTCTTGGTGTTTATGGGTTATGGATTTGTTTTGGCATTTACATCTATATATCAGAATTAAGATATTTATGTCAGAGTTTGCTCTCATGCAAATTATATATATATTTTTTTTGTGTGATATATTCATGGGGGTATTTTTTATTTTCATTTTTTATTGCTTCTCTTTGAGATTTGTCTGATTGAACGCTAAAGAGTCAATTCAAGTCGATTGTTTTGTTTCTTTTTTTGGCATTTTTCTGGACATGAAAGAGTGCTTCTTTCAAACCTATCCTCAGTGGTTATAATAATAATAATAATCGTAGATAGAGATGTAAGCTTCAAAAATTAACATCTCATCCCTCCCAAGTTGATGATAATGTACTGGGATTTCAAGCCAAGAATTAGATGCTTGATGGGTTGGTGGGGGCCGGGAAAGAGTTAGCTTAGACAATCACTTGCAAAAGAAAATGCTTTTATAGGTTTTGTTTACGTGCAAATCTCCATCAATTTGAATGAATCAATCAGTGACTGTGTGAGTCAAATTGAACTTGCATCTACATCCACATTATCAACGGATAAATTTTTCATTCCAAAGACCAAGCAAGCATATATGTCCATACCAAGCTGTCTTTGTCTTAAGGGTGCCCATCACCAATGTAATAATCTTCACTTTGCTAACAATTATATCAACTTTCTATTCTGATCATTTTGGAATAAATGTGTCTAAAGTTTTCTAATCTTTGATTCTTTTTGTCAGTTAGACTGATCAAATTGGCCTAATCACAGCACTTTCACTTGGCTAACTATATTGGGTTTTGGTCCTCTCTAAATAATTCCATTTCAATCACAATTCTTTATTCTTTTTAGAACTTTGGCTTTTTCTATGTTTTGAGTGAGAGAAAAACCATACCATGAGGTTGCTTCTTGATAATTCTATTCATTTTTCTTGCTAATCTTGGCTTAGACTTGTTCTTACATGTCACATGGAGCACACATACACATCTCTTTATGCTTTACATACAAAACATCCACCCATGATATGATTCTTCTTTGGAGAATTGATGTGTTCTTAATCAAATATGGAAACTAGGACTTGTTAACCACATCATGAAGTAGACTAGCTATCTAGGTACGTGTCCCATTTGAATTGCTCCACTATAATACAGAGAGTTACATATGTGATGAACTCAAAGATTGGTTAAAGTTGACATATATACAGCACTCCTTAGAGTAACCGCATTCTTGATGGCTTTCAGGCATAAGTTCAGCTTGATTAAAGAATATTACCATTTTAAGTTTGATATCTTTATGAAATCATGGCCTATGTGAAACAGACACATCACATCGATCTAAGATCAAGAATTAGATCCAAACCCATAAACAATGAAGAATCATGCTTGGTGTTTGCCTAAAGGAAAGGTTGAGCCTAATCATATCAGTAACATCAGATTCATGATATTAACACCCTTTTTTTTCACTGTTTTACAGGATGATGTTTCCAGCCCACTTAGTGCTCAGATTTTGGAATTCTGTGACCCTGAATTCTTCCTGCAGAATTCTGAAGTCACTTCGAGTTCAAACTGCTGCTATGAGGAAAATTCTCCCTATACAAATAATCTTCCATTGCCACCAGATATAGAAAACTTCAACAGCTGCCAGGATAATAATGGAAATAACAGCACCTCAACCCCCACAGCTACTAGCACCACCACCCCCACCACCACTAGCACCACCACCACTACTACAGCTGCTAATGCAAATAACATTAACAATAACAATCTGTCCATTATTTTTGATTCTCAAGATGAGCTCGACAATGAAATTTCAGCTTCCATAGATTTTTCTTCATCCCCTACATTTTCTATTCCACAATTTATCACTAACCATCAGGAACAATTTGATTTCTCTTCTGTGCAACCTCAACTCACACTATCAGATATGGTGTCTGCTGATGGGCTAAACCAGTACCCTGCTGATTCTGTTGCCCCACTTATGGGGCGTCAATTGCCATCAGTTTTTGAAGAAGATTGCTTGTCTTCTGTTCCTTCTTATGTACCTTTGAACCCTTCATCCCCTTCTTGTACATTTCTTGGTCCTGCTAAGAGCTCGTACATGCCTCTCGGGACCATGAATGCTGCATTATCTATTGACAGTTCTGGGATTTTTGCTGGAGGTATTCTTCTGGGTTCTGAATTGCAACCACAAGAATTGGAATATCAGGGTGATAATGGTGGAATCTACTGCTCTGATACAGTCCCTCGAGTCTTTAACCCAGCAGACTTGCAGGTATTAGCAACACATAGATTATGTACGTAGAACAGTATATGTATATAATATTATGTCGGGAAACAACTTTTGAGTACCTTCAACAAGCAACAGAGAGGGCAAGCCAAATAAGACGAAAATTTTCTTGATTGAGTAGGTTATCTTACTAATTTCTAACTAGTGATTAAGGAGCTAATGATTGCTGAACTCTTTTAATTTGCTTATCATGTACTCTGGAAGGCCCTCAACAATGAAACACAACAATTGGTGGGTGGAGCTGGGAATTCTACTCCTGTGGCGTCGGATATTTCAAGCTTGGAAGATTCAACTTTTAAAGTTGGCAAACTTTCAGTTGAGCAAAGGAAGGAGAAGATTCATAGATACATGAAGAAAAGGAATGAAAGGAATTTCAGCAAGAAAATCAAGGTGCCTCCCATGTCTCAGAATATGCTCCTATCTTTGTCCTGAAAGACATTTGTGTTCTTATTACTAATGATTCAATAAAATTTGCAGTATGCCTGTCGCAAAACACTGGCAGATAGCCGGCCTCGAGTCAGAGGAAGGTTTGCAAAGAATGATGATTTTGGAGAAACCAACAGAGCTACTTGTAGCAACCATGAAGAGGATGATGACAATGTATGATTCTTTCATGTCTGACAGTCCAAACTATCAGACTTCAAAATTGGTTTTGTCTTCTTGACAATTGATTTCTGATCCTGTCCTCTTTTCTTACAGATAATAGTGAAAGAAGAAGAAGACATGGTTGATTCAGCAGACATTTTAGCTCATATCAGCGGTGTAAACTCCTTCAAATGCAACTATTCTATCCAGTCCTGGATTTGAAACAGCTTTATTTGAAGTATTAGACATCTCTACAATTTTGCAGATGACCCAATTTCAACCAGGCTATATGTATCTGGGTTTAATAAAGTAAAATAGAATAATTTGGGTCAGATTACCATATTGTAAACTATGTATAATGCAGCCAGGATAAGCTAGAAACTGAAATAACAATGTAATTATTGTAGATACTCTATCCCCAGTCTTCTAAATCATCTCCAGTAACTCATAACCTGTAAAATCCTGTGGCAGGAGTTTATGTTCATCGTTTGTGAGACTTGTGTTCAGACACAAACTTCTCTGAAATAACATGGAGGGCTTTCTATCACATATAATTTCGATATTTGCATGCCTCATAATCATTCTTCATTCCACTGATGACAAACCCAGCTTTCCTATCCCCTGTTTGGAGAAGGGGAAAGGAAAAAAGAAAATGAGCGAAAATAAAACTGGTACCTTTGGTGATATTCTAACGTGGGCCTTCTTTTGTAAACCAAGATAGATTATTAGAAGTATCATTTTTTTTTTATTTGAAGTCAGGTATGAAAGGATATATTCAAGCACAGTTAAATTGGGAAAATGGGTCATTGTCCTGAACCTAACAGGCATGTGGTTTGGTAACATAATACTATTATAGGGTAGGCGAGGATTGATTGGAGAGAATAAGAAAACAGACATATAAAGACACTAATCAAAAGGATTAGTCCAACATAGTATAAGAAATTAATCTTTCATGGTTTACGTTTCCTAGTTTAATCAAACAAAGGTTGACTATAAAATATTGTCCTAAACCACTAATCAAGTAAGCATACATATATATACTTAAAATATCATTCTCAAAGAAAAATCTATTTGCTTGACGCTTGACAATTAACTACTAATCACCCGTTAATTATGAAACATCATTTTGCTTGCTGTCTTCTTCTGATAGAGTTCAACAAATATGAACACCTAGAAATTGAGAGGAAGGGGATAGGTATTAGGCATTTTCATAAGGAAACACCCAAGAAATTGAGAGGAAGGGGATAGGTATTAGGCATTTTCATAAGGAAATGCCCAAGAAAATCAAGCATAGGCATTATATTCATGTGGCTATGTTGTTGTCAAAAAAACGAGTATTGTAATCAACGTAGAATGTATATATTATTAAAGATCTTATTTAAATAGAGTAAAAGTTTGAAAAAAAAGGGAGTAAAGGTTAGGTATGTGTAGTTGTTGGAATATAGACTTTTGATCACCATTCCGTTCCACTACCAAAAAGTCCGTTTCTACATTGTTTTCTTTTTGTACATGTTCATCCATACTATTGCTTATATATATACATATACATTCACTTTTATTAATTGTATTTATAATCTATCAATTTCAAAATTAATAAGCAAAAAAAGGGTATGTTAATGTTAATGGGAATGTGATAGAAGAAGAAGAAGATGAGACATAAAATGATGTAATGATACAAATTAAAGGTGTACACTGTGTGATTGCAGAAATGCACATGACTTGCTTTCTTTTTTCTTACATTTTTAAAATGGTATCCTCTCTCTTGTCGATTCACTGTAAGAGATTTTATAACATAACATATTCCGCAAGGTGTGGAACATCACCACTATGGCCTTTTTACTATTGTATTGTCGTCTGGATTGTAAATATATTTAATACGTAATTTAATAAATAAATATTAAAGATTCTTTTTGATTGGTCAGCGGTCATAATGCACACATGCATTGGCAGTGTTTGATATAATATATATGATATTATGCACTTTCATTTCCCATTATTACACCCATTCCATTTTAGCCACCTTCTTTTCTTTTATTTTCTACTGGATTACACATCATCATATTTCTTCCAATCACAATTCGCCACATCTACATCTACATCTCCAATTTCAATTAATTTCTCATAATCACTTATAAATAATGTGATGAATGTTTCATCCCATTTTCCTTTTATTTATTTCTGGTGTATATTCCATTTTAATTGCCTAATCTATTATTCTTTTTTTTCTTTAATTAGATAATAAAAGATTCACTAATTATATAAAAAAATAAAATTATTTTACATACTCTCACATAATGTTTATATTTATACAATCGTTCTATGAAAATGACATTTTTAATATATAATTTAAAATTAAAATAATTAAAAAAATTTATAGTAATAATATAAGAATAATTTAAGATGGGGAGGAACAATAAATGATTAGATGTAATAAACGAAAAAATGGGGTGAGAATAAGGAAGAAAAGAGAGGAAGAAGACGCCGACCGAACAATAAAGAAAGGGGTGAGAAGAATATGAGATTCATTAAAACCAACATCCTCATCAATAAATAAACTAACTGAAACACAAACATAAACAGAAACGGTCAAACATTAATAAGCCATCATGTCCTACAATCACTGTTCTTGTCCCTTCCTTTCCTTCTCTCTCTCTCACGTGCCTTGCAAAGCCACAAAATTCAATTATATATTTCCAAGCAAATGGAAAAAAATCACTATCCTCTTTCTGTTGATGCTACTCGCGCGTATTGGGCAAGTGGCCTTTTTTATGGAGCCAAAGATGATGTAGTGATGTCTTGTATCTATCATGGGTACCAGCTCATTTTCTTCTTCTTCTTCTTCCTTGTGTTCTCTCTCTACTAAAACTTCCTTATCTCTCAATTTTTTATTTTAATATTGCACCAAGAAGGTTGTAGTAATTCCCAGGAAGGAAGGGAAAAAAAAAGAAAAAAGGGGGAGAACGATATGAGTGGGTCCTACACGTAACCCTGGATTTTGGGGGTGGGTTGGGATGGGGAGAGAGGCTGCCTCTGCTTAATTTCAACAACAATAAACGTGGTTAACATCCACATTTCCATATTTCACTCTCGCCATTAAGCTCCCCCACTAACTCTCTCTGTTTTTTTCTTTTTGGTCTTTCCCTCTCTCTAAAAAGAAATCGGCGACAAACTCTTGCATTTTTTTTTGGTGAGGAAGTTAGAAGGAGCATTGTGCTTGGTGTAACCTGGTATTTGATTGATTACAGTTGGTGGGTTTTGCTTTTCAGTGCTCTCTCCCCCCTTGCTTGTGTGTTTTCTGGTTTGATGCACTTTTTCGTGAAGATAAGCTCAAAATTGGAGGGCAATTAAGTGCTTACTTTCTTGTGAATCAGAGTGCGGTGAGAATGGTTTTTGGTTCCTGGATCCATTTCTTCTGGTAAGAAAAAGTTGGTTTCTTGCTCTTTTGTTGTGTATATATTATTAAAGTTTGTTCCTTTGGCTTTCCCTATGCGTGCTTCTATGCTTATTATTTTCTTTGCTCAGGGCCTGGATTTGTACTTTTTTTAATTTTTTTTTTGGGTTTTTGCGTCTGTCCTTGTAAAGTGGTGCAAGAGAAGAAAATTTGATCAATTCTTCTGTTCTGGTGCTTTCCTTCAACAATTTTAAGGTCCTTTTATATTAAAATTTAAGGAGAGCTGAAGTTCTCCAACGCAAAAATATAGGGGGAGAGGGAGGGAGTAGAGTTCAATTAAAGTGATGTGCTTGGATTGATTAAAGCTGGATGCTTGTTTTGCAGTTATTTCTTTCAATGAGATGAAGCAACTCCAATTTTCTTGATGATGTATGCGATTTGTTCTCTTTTCTCTCTCTGGGTTTACTGTATTACAATGTTGAATGTTTGGATGAGTTACAATCTATCTTCTGATAACTTTCTGAAAAATGTAATCCATGACTTCTTTGTCTTCTCTTTTATTTTGCCCAAGGTTAGGTTTGATTCCTATTTGCAATTTGTTCTTCCATTTCCAAATGAAATTAATCACAATGACGAATAATATTTATTCTTTCTTGTGTAACTTTGATTATGATTGAACTTTGGCATGTTTTGAATTGGCTCAATTTCTTGTTTCAGATACTAAACAAAATAAACTAAAATCAAGAACGGAAAGTACTTCATCGTTTACTTGTTTTCTTTGAGCCCCAGATGGATGCTTGTGCCCTGCTTTTTTCATTGTTCTCGCTATCAAGGTGTTCTTTTTTTAAAACAATTTTTGTTGATACATCTCTTTCTCTAATTGATGCTACTCTATGAGATTCTGGTGTGAAATTTATGGTGTTTGGCTTTCTTCCCACACATGCTTCTCTTCCCAATTATTGATGTTAACCAGTCATTTTCCTTTGTCAGATTCCTTTGAAATATAACTTGGACAAATAGGATGCTTAACTCGTATGGTTGCTTCCTCAATCATATTATTTAGTTGGAGACAGAGCATGTAAAGCAAAGCTGTCTGCCATTAGCATGCTTTATTAGATAAAAAGGAGGTTCAAGATGGAAGATAAGAAAGGTCGCCATGCTAGAGCAGATTCATCATCAAATAGCTCCAACAAGGATGGAGGATTATCGGGGGACACTGGTTTGGATTGTTCAGATTCAAAATTGAAAAGGTTGGTGAGAAGGACAAATTCACAGCAGACATTGATTTTAAAAGTAAAGCAATTGCCACACAGCAGAAGTTACATTAAGGAATCTTTTCTTCGAAGCATTCGTGTCTTGGAGAGTTGGATCCCAAAGCATATGGTAACAGTAGATGAGAAATATCTTCGCCGTTGCCTAGAATTAATTCACATCAGTGCTTCAAAAGCAGCCCCTCGCAATGTCTCCCTAAACTTGGGATGGGGAGAAATGGGAATTTTGTCTGATGGCTTGAGTCCAGCTAAAATAAATAGTGAAAATACATGTGATTTTGCTAGGTTTCACTTTGGTTGTGCGTTGGCACCTGGGAATGGGAGTGTGGTTATTAGTCCATCTGAACACTGGATTGTTGGTTCCATCATGGGTAGCAAGAGTATGGTAAATATACTTAACAGCCCTTTGTTTCACAAATATGGTGCATATGATGGTGAGGCCAATTTTGAGAAAGTTAGTTTCAGTGATGTTGATGGGTCTGCATGTTACAATTTCATGAACTCTCCGGATGTGCTGAGTACTTATTCCTCCAACAATTCATACAAGGAAGCATCAGTTCCAGGAAATCATAAATATTCTGAGCCTCTGCATGAAAGGCTTGCTTCTGTGTCAAGTACAAACTCTACATGTTCTGATCAGTCTTCTTCATCTCTGTCTGCAACTATTACTCAAGGAATGCTTCAATGCACATGGAAAGGTGGGAGCCCGCATTTTGTTTTCTCTCTGGATGATCAAAAGGTGGTTTATGTGGCCAACTTGTGGAAGGTTGAACCAGCAGATGATAAAGCTGTGGACTATACATACCTATTCCATTTAAGGATGGGTGGCCAAAAGGAACATGACATTCATGATGTTGATTCTCATCTTGTAGGTAAGATGAAGGTATCAACTTCTTTTACTCTTTGCCCAAATAAATCAAGAATCATGGAGAGAGAGTTTGTTTTATTTGGTGGTAATGAAAATCTTGTGCGAATGCAAACTTCAATTAGTGACCTCAAAAAGAACAAGGGATTGTCAAAGAAGGTGGCAGAAGTGTTCCGGAGCAGTCACTCAATGAAAAAGAGAACCAACTCCAGATTTAGTGGATCAAGTGCCATACTGGAGAATTGTTCCTGGGAGCCATTTCAAGATGCAGATAACAATACTGATGCATGTTGTGGGTCCAATCTTTTAGCAAATCATCTTCCACCAAATCTTGAATTAGTTGCCATTGTTGTGAAGGAGCATCTTCCTGATAATCGTCAAGAGAAGGTTGGAGGTTGGGGCATGAAATTTCTCAAGAATTCAAGTGTAAAGCAAACAGATGATCTCATGGAATCCTCACGACCTCATGCTTGTTGTGTGCAAGATACTGGTGAATGTTCAACAAGTATGGATGTCCTTATTCCAGCTGGTCTTCATGGTGGTCCAAGGACCAGAAATGGTGGTCCTTCCAGTCTTATTGAAAGATGGGGGTCAGGTGGATGTTGTGACTGTGGTGGCTGGGACCTAGGTTGCCCATTAACAGTACTTAAGAAAAGATTGAATAACAAAGAGCTTTCAACCCAAGCAGATATGCAGGGAGAGTGCAAATTAGTTGATTTGATCATACAGGTATTTTGATCTCTTTCTATGATTGGATCTGTTATAATTTAATGTTGTCAATGCTGTAAGTCTCTCAATGGCTCTAAGCCATAGGGAACTTGTAGATTTTGTTTTTTTGAGGCAATTAATTTCTGATCTTCCATGTTCACAGCTAAGGTTACATGTCACCTATAATGTTTTGGAAGTTGGCATATTTTGCTTCAGCATTTTTTGTTACTAATGGCATTTCTTTTATTTTCATACTTGGTGCTTCCATCACGTATCCATGAGATGATATAATTGAAGCTTTTCCGTTGTTTCTGAAAATCATATAGTTATAGGAAGAAATTATTTTTTCCTCTCATATTAGCATTATAGGTGCTGTATGAATACTTAATGCACCTGAACTTTTTAGTAGCTATATGTTATTATGTTCACATGAATGAGCACCACTATCAGAATGACCCAGCTTAAAATTTTCAGGGTTCAGAGAACAGTGCTCCCCCCTTGAGGATGGTGAATGTCCACAATGGCTTGTATTTTGTCAATTTTCGGTCAACTCTGTCAGCTTTGCAGTCTTTCTCAATTGCAGTGGCATTTATTCATACCCAGAGTCCTGTTTTTCTACCCCAAAATGTACAGGAATTGAAGTAGCAAGAATCAGGATTGAGGTTTATGTAGTTATTGCAACTCCCTTACTGTAGTACTGCACTTCATAAGTCAATATTTGAGTATTTATACACAAATTTAGAAGTTATATCCTGTCATTTTGTGGTTAAATGTTTAGTCAGATCGTTGCTCATCATAGGTTTGTTGGTTCCTGCTACTGCTAGTGATGGAGATTGTTTATCCTTCGAGAATACTCATGTAACCTGCTCTGTTCTGATTGAGTCCATTTTTTTATTGGAAAAGTGTACAAGTTTTTTATAAGAAGAATTCAAACTGAATGTCTTTGTCATTTTTTAATAAGTTTGAACTGAATATCTTTCTCCCTTTAGAATATGTAGGACTGAAATTGATCTAACATTTTGTGGCGATGATTATTCTCTCTTGACTTCTTTGTTCACCCACTGAATTACTTCTGTTAGCATAATTGAAGTCTGATTATTTTGGTGTACTTTATTGTTGAAATAGGTGTGAATGAACACTAAATACGAGTATCTTTTTCGTTCATTAGTGTATTGATAGTAGTTTTGCTTACCATATTCAATACGAGGTCATGGCTTCCATTGATTAACATGGACCATCTTATAAAGAAAATAGCAAGGATGCTTTTTATGTTTTTAAGTTCTGACCTTTTAAAACGTGGACTTCTTGCATTTGGAGGTAATTTAAACTCTATTGCTTCTATTTCATCTGTAGTTTCAATCCAGCAACCTTTTTCCATGTAACCATATGTTGTTGCAGAAATTAGTTATGATCCTAACAGGTTATTTGCATGCAACTGGGTGGAAGCTTCTACAAGCGATCAATCTAGTTTATTTCAGGTCATCCTATTTCTACTCACCAATGTTCATTTATGCAGCCTTCTTAAACCTGATGGATGAATTCAGGGGTTATAATCTATAAAATTTTGGATATATGCTGTACATATTTCTTATCAATGGCATGCTTGGCCGGCAACCACATGGACGTGCACTATTTCGTAAGATTTTTCTTCATATTCTATTTGTTTAAAATTTTTAATATGATTCAGGTTTGCTGTAACAAATTCAGGGTATCAGCTTCTATGAAATTTTGGATATATATTGTACATTTTCATCCAGAACGTGCATGTACTGCAAGCTCGTGGGCATGCGCTCTATTTCTTTAGATTTTTCTTCCTGTAATTCTATTTCATTTTGCGGTATATCAGGGAGGGGAGAGGGGAGGAATTCTGAATTTCATGGTTTGGGAAAACTTTTTAACTCTAATATGCCTTGTGCATGCAGTATTGATATTTGTGTTAATCTTCAACTGTGCTCTGTTTACATGTAGTTTTCAAATATTTTCCATTGATATCTGAATCAGGCTTATCAATGGGCAAACTATGTTTTGCTTATCAGTGATGTTGCTGAAAACAGTCCAGTTTCTTAGGAACGAGAATGAAGATGAAGCATGCTTCGTCGTTTTAATCGGAAACTGTGAAGTGCAACTACTGTACTCAGTAATGTTGCTCAATTGTAATATAATGTTCTACACAATCGCAAAAGATAGTGCAGTGCAGCATTTATCATTATGGTTACCTGCTATGATCACATTCATGCACACATCTTCTTTCATTTCATGTCATGGTGGTGGTTGTTGCACTTCTGCTTGTGCAAATCACTCACATCCTTTGTATCACAATTGAATATAACCTACTCCCCATAAGTCAATAGTTTATTCTCTTTTAACCGAAAGAAAGGCTCGTATTTAAGTTTTTTAATCGAAATCTGAATTAATCGAACCAATAGTTTGAAAAAAAAAATCTTTCGTAATTAAAAGATGTCATTTCAGAGAACAATGAATACATTGCTTGAGATTAACTTAATTCGTCTCCTCATACTATAAATGGATTATATATGTAGTGTAAATTCAATTTAATTTTTTTTAATAATTCTTTTATTATTTTAATTCAATCAAAATCAAAATAACGTTTGAGGAGAAAATCAGTTCACTACAACTTGAAATCCATCAGATACGAAACTGGATTTGAAACGGCCGTGGCCTGCGTCACTCCGAATTCCAACTTCTAATAATGTCCAAACACGGCCCAACAGCTGTCGGAAGGCTTAGTAAATCCCCTTTGTCCGATATTGGTATTATACACAAACACCAGGGATTGAAGCGGAATTCTCTAAAACAAGACTTCGGCTGAGCAAATAAACCCTAGTTACCTAGAGCAATCTTCTATATAAATCCGCAAAACCCTAATTTTCTTTCATTGTTTCCCCATTAGCTGTCGAAAATGTCGAAGCGAGGTCTGTTATTTCTATCTTACAAATCAGCATTCTATCTTTCTATCTATTTTCTAGCATATTCTATAGAAGATCAACCACGAGAAAGATTGAAATGTGTCATAGATCTCGTTGTTATCTGTTTGGTTCTCGGGTGAAGACATGTAACTTCTGTTGTTTTGTTGGGTATTGCAGGACGTGGAGGATCAGCGGGTAACAAGTTCAGGATGTCACTGGGTCTGCCAGTTGCCGCTACGGTAAACTGCGCAGATAACACCGGTGCAAAGAACCTTTACATAATTTCGGTGAAGGGTATCAAAGGCCGTTTGAACCGTTTGCCCTCTGCTTGTGTTGGGGATATGGTCATGGCCACTGTTAAGAAAGGAAAGCCTGATCTCAGGAAAAAGGTCATGCCCGCTGTCATTGTTAGGCAGCGCAAGCCATGGCGCAGAAAGGACGGTGTTTATATGTACTTCGAAGGTCATTGTCTTAGCTTTAATATGTTTCACTGCCATATTTATTGCTTAGTATGCCTAACTCTTAAGCAGTTAATAAATGTGTTTGATACTTGAACTATAGATGGATTGCTTGGTTGAATGATGATATGTGAGTAGGTGTTGTTTGTTTCTTTAATCAATTATTCAACTATTTCTAGCTTGTGACTTGCATATGCTTTAGGTGAGCTACATGCCTATAGTGCGAGATGCTTGTTTTGTGTGTGTGTCCTTTTCTTTGATGGCCTAAAGCGAAGATGTACATCTAATTTGACTTGGTGGTGTTAAGTTTATGAGTTTGTAAGTTTTATTCTAGGTTCAAGGACCTTCTTTAATTGGTAATTAGTAGTTTATAAGTTTTATCATGTTGAAATTTAGTAGTCAAACAAATTGCTGGCTAAGCAATGTCTTGATGTATGCATATCTTCATTTTATGTTTTTGTGCGTGCTATGATGAGTAAAGACAGCAATAATGAATTAGAAAGTCTTAATTTATCGAGTGGGATATCTCAACTGTAGAATCTCACTTTTGCCGATTAGATATAGTCCTTGTGTCACCAAATTTACCCCATATTTGGATATTATGTTCACTTATTTTGCTGGTGATGTGGTGTTGAGGGTTTTATTCTTGTGGTCACTTCCCATACCCAACAACATTAGACCACCAACCTTACCCCAAATCTGGGTGGTAACTGGTAAGTTCCTTATCATCCCTGTTGTAAGGTTGGAGTAACCAAACTATTTATTTTGTTATCTGTTTTAGTTTACAAATATCTACTTGCCTAAATGTGCATTCTTCCTTTTGGCATCAAAGAGATATTAATGGTTCCCCATGCATTACAGAACTCAAATGAAATTCACTTTCGCAGAAATCGTTTTTAATGTCTTTTTTTTTATTATTTCGGAAGTAATTTGATATGTATTAAATAACCAGACATAAGTCAGGTATCATCCTATATATGTGGTTGATACAGTTACATGTCTGGCAAATTGACTGTGTTCCTCGTTACGGATGTGCAGTCTTTTAAAGCTCATATCTGCTCCATTTGAACCCTACATTTTCTTTTAAAAAGCAGCCATTTATTTTTTTTATTTTGAATCTGTTATTAGCAGTTTTGATATTATACATTCCAAGATTTTGACCCGTTTATCATTTTTGATGAGGTGACCTTTATGTAATGTTATAATGTGGATCATCAGCATGTACAAGTTACTGCAATTATAGATGGCAGTCGATTATGCTTGCTGATTTGGCATATTGGCTTTCTTATGTCTCAGCTTTCTGAGGCTCATTGTTGTTTCAGTTCTAGTCCTTTGAATTTGTTGCAAACATTCTAATTATTATGCAGGTTACATTATGTAGTTTGTCAAGCTCGCATGTTTTTAGTCAGTTGGGTAATGCTTTGCAAATATTCTATTTGATGACTATTTGTTTTATTGATTAAATTTCTAAATCAGAAGTGCTTAATTTGCAGATAATGCCGGTGTTATTGTGAATCCTAAAGGTGAAATGAAAGGTATGGATTGTTCACTAGATTAATCTGTATTTGCATGCAATTTTTATATCTAAAGTAATAGAAGGTTCCTATCATACTTAAATCTATACGGGCAAATTTCTGACATTGCTTCTAGACTTGTGGTTTATGATTCAACTTGAGTTGTCCTGGCTTAACCCTCACCCATTACGTCATGTTGTTGTAGGATCTGCCATTACTGGTCCAATTGGAAAGGAATGTGCTGATCTCTGGCCAAGGATTGCAAGCGCAGCAAATGCCATAGTATAAGAGTCTACGTTCCCTTTTCATCCTGTTCGTGAACCATAATTTGTTACATGCGATGATAATGGTTGATGTAGGTTTTTTTTTTTTGTTGAAATTTTAGCAAATTGTTTTAGGATTTTGCCTGCGGTATTAGAAGGGTCTTGATTTTATGAAATTGAAGGGTGATATGCACAGTTCGAATTTACTTGGAATTTCATTTCCATCGTTGAAAATCGAATTTTAATATGAATACTCGTATAAATAGAAGGTAGGGCAAGCGCAAGGGAGAAGGAAATCGATAATAGCATTTTTCTCTCTTTTATTTTTTTAATAGTGATGTCCCGAGTTCATCCAATGTGAAATCGGTTATGGAAAAAAAAAAGACGAATGTCATTATTAGCGAGATGCGAATGTTAATGTTGCTATTGATCTATCTAGAAATTCTGACTCTGTATAATGTACATTTGATGCGGTAAAAATCAGTTTAAATTGGAGGCATCTCTCTCTATACCAAATCATTTATAATTTATTAAACCTGAAGTGATGAAAATTCATCTCTTTACTCAATTAAATGTGCAGAGCATGATTCGTTTGTTTAAATCTTAAATCAAGTAGCCACCTTGTTCAGTGATCCTCGTGATTAACTGGTAAGCTTGGCTTGCTTGGATATGACAGAACTGGGAAATTATTTTTGTATAATATATCATTTTGAAAGTTGTTGAGAATACTTCTGGAAGTTTGTTTTTCTAATTGGTCCAATGAATAGTTCTGAACTAGTTGCACCTTGAAAATGGACGTTGGATACACGGTCATTTCATAATTGGCGACATGCTCCTAACTCCTGTGCGTCATTTCAACAAACACCAATATGGCGAGCTACCTCTATATCTCCCCGCTTTGCATCTTATTTGTGATCTTTTGAGACACTTTCTTGAGGAATGGGCGAGTCGAGGCAAAGAACCCATCTCTGAACCTCTTCGACAAGTCCATTACGGGGTAGTCCAAATCATTTTGGTTTCTCATATTAGTTTCTCTTTTTCATGCCAAGCATTGGTGTTCTCTCTAAACCACATACACACGTTTCGAGTGAATATATCTGCTTGCGTTTTAGCATAGCAGGTCTGAACCAAGAATAGGACGGCGTGCAAAATTACAAGGCCAACGCGACAGATATCTAAGTAATGGGTATGGCTTTTGGGACATTATTGGTGCCCAATATTAGCGGTTTTAAAGCGCTCCCACCAAGTGTGAAAACGACCCACAAACGTCCAAATCCTCTATATCATGGTTCTTGAAATATCATCCACCCACTGCATATTTGGTTCAACTCTACTTGTTATTGTGCCTCGGTATTTGCTCAGATGGTAAACTCTTCTGAATTTCTCCAGAACTGAAACAGTTCTTCCTTGACTTTCAAATCAGCAAGTATTAAGAAAAACGCACATCAACTGAAACAGTTCTTCCTTTGACTTTCAGCAAGCATACAAAAAAGAACATCACCAGCATCATTAGCTCAAAAGGATGAAATATCGACTTCACAAACTTATTGATACGCCAGTATAAGACGTTGAAGAGCACACGAACTATATAAATGAACTACTTCCAGCTAGATGCTAATCTGTGCTGGTTTGCAATATATGCACAATGCACAGAGCATTTCTAGATTGCCTCCACTAGTATCATTAGCTAAGGCAGCCATTAATGCATCTTAGCCTCGCTTCCCCTGTTCATTTTAGCACAATACTCGAACAAGCTACCATCAAAGCAGCGCCGAATAGCTTCTTTAGACAAGTAGCCTTCTTCATCTCTTGCAAGAATGTAGAGGACCCCCCATTCAAACTTGGATGCAATCCTGCAGGCAGGCCATTTCAGAAAGCATAAACAACCCAGGTTTGAAACCAAGAGATGAAACAGAAAGCTTAAGCTTGTCCCTGTAACAAACCCTCCAAAAAGGTCGTAGGCGACACGTTGTCCCTCTGTCATGTTCCAGATATCTCTAAAAGATAACTTGTCGGGCACTGTATTAGCATACTTGCTGAAAATATTTTCAAAATGGACAGGCATGTATCTGCAAGAATGTTTGGTGAGAGTAGCAAGTATCAACAGATCAAGTGCTGTAAATATTAAGGATGTTGACAAGGGTGAATATACCTTCCTTCGGTGTCATATGTTCCTGAATCACTTCCATGCTTGGCTTTGTGTATGTTGTGTATGTATATGGGGAAAAGGGGGGAAGGAAACCATCCCTATATGCACATAAAAACAAACATGATAATGACATTGTATCTTCAACCTTAACAAATTGTAAAAGCATTGATGATAAAGAACTTGAATCTTGAAATATTGAAAGGTCAACCACCAAGAGACCCACAATTATACAATGCGCACACACACATGTATATAAAGCTATCAGAAACAAAGCTGGAAGTTACTCACAGGCAGAGTAGCATAGCTCAAGGATATATTGATAACTGCAGCCAAGATAAGAGAGAAAATTGGATTGAAACCGATTGCACGACATCCTGTAGTTATTGGGAAAGAAGAAAGTTTAGGATATGGATAAAAAAACCTTCCCGATCTTCTCTTTCTTTCTCTAAATATTAGCAATAAAAGAAATCGAAACTCCCTTTACCAATATAAGTCTCCCATGGGTAAACTATTCCATTGGCATCTTGGTCGAAAAAGGCAACATGCTGCTGGAGGACATTCAAGCCATGATGCTTGTGTTCTTGTGTTCCTCGAGGATTTTCTGTATCAGGAGCTTGCAGTGCTCTTGCTAAGTCTGTTATACGCAGGACACTGAATCAAATGATTCTTCCTTTCCGCTTACAAATGATGGGAAATGGATTGTGCAGAATACATAAAGATTTGCTATCAAGAATGTAAATAATAGTGAGCGCCTATGGCTATGGATGCACCCAAAAAATCATCTGCAGAATCTATTCAATTGTGATCCATACCCTATTTCAACATTACATGGGGAATGATTTTAATCAAGAAAAGCTTCTCAAGAGAAAAAAAGAAATTAAAGAACTTACAAGGCTTAGGCAAGGTATCTTCAAGGTCATCTCGAACAGGCCTCTCATAGGTAACAGGTGCAAGAGGTGCTGCTGTTGCCAAGGCATCTTGAATCTCTGTAGCCATCTCTAGTGTGTACAGAAGTTTCTCTCTAATGGGAACCCGTTAATTCTATAGATACAGACGTAAAACGAATAGTTCCCATTATAAAGAGGTAGCATCAGATGAAGTGGGTTGCGTGGCAGACATGCAGAGAAGCCACAGATGCTTGCTTGTGGCACTTCCTAGTTAAGTCTAGCTTTTGATTGTTCACGTTAAATTGGCAAATTGAGTTCCTTTTAAGCTCCGAATTACAATTGCTTATGGACAACCTCCATCAGATGGACACTTTTAGCTGTGCTGATCTCTGATTTCTTATTACCATATCACTATAAAATGCTTTTAGAATCAGTCATGTGGCGTTACGAGGGCTTTTATCAATAATGGGCCATAAGCGTAATGGGCCTGGATCCATAGCCGTAGCTACATGAAAGAACAGAAACCCTCCGATTCTCATGAGTGAAAAGGAAGACAAGGGTCAATTTAGCATTTGACTCCTTCAATCCAATCCGCAGAATCTCTCCGATTGCGAAGGAAGCAGAAGAAAATGGCAACCGAAACAGCCACAGAAGGAAGCGCCACGGAGGCTGCTGCGGCTGCTGGTGTAGAGATGCCGCAGCAGCACAAACTAGAGAGGAAATGGACCTTCTGGTTCGATAATCAATCCAAGCCCAAACAAGGCGCCGCCTGGGGCATCTCTCTCCGCAAGGTCTACACCTTCGACACCGTCGAAGAATTTTGGTGGTATTTAGTATATTATCTCTCTTTTTCTCTGAAACATGCCTGCAGATCTCGTTT